>JANHGL010010962.1:0-10309 GCA_024611195.1 Ceyx melanurus | reverse complement strand
CCCTGGGCAGCCCCTGCCAGGCTCTGGCACCCTCACTGGGAACAAGTTTTTCCTTGTGTTTCCCCTAAACCTCTTGTTTAAGGTCCCTTTCAACCCAAACCATTCGATGATTAGATGATTTGATGATTCCATGATTCTGTGATCTAGTTTCCATTGACTTTATCGACAAGAGCCAGGCCAAGCTCCTCAGCTAAGGCCTGCTCAGGACTCAGAGCTGCTGTCTCAGCTCTCTCACCTAATTTCACCTTTCAAGGGTAACATTAGCCAACATCCTCAGGTCAAGTGTCAGATCCTCTGAGTTTAATCCTTTTAGTCCATTTTTTCTTCCACAGCCTCACCTCAAAGTATGTTCAAGAGCAAGCAAACTTAGGCTGTTGACTGATGTTTGTGCACAAAGCCCTGCCAATGCCCAGGGAGAAGGTACCTGTGCAAACACTCTGCTTTCTTCAACAGCTCCACTCTTTGTCCTGAGCCATAGCAGACATTCCTAAAGGGCCTTTGTGCCAGGAGAAATACCTTAAATCCTTGCCTAGCTGGAAGCACAGAGATGACCCACACACCTAGCTGGAAACTTTGTATACTAGAGTAAAATACTGAATTTTAGTATGATTGCTTGGACTGGAACCTGGGAAGATATTAAGGAAATGTTATAGAAGATCCTTGTGATTTTTTGGTCAACATGAAGTAACTCTAAACAGGTGATTATTTGGAAAAACACACCACACCTTTCCAGGTAAGGATGTAACACAACTCCGTGACATAAACACACCGATGTCACTTTGTAAGGGACATTTGCACATTAATTGCCTTTGTTCTTTTCTGGTTTGATTTACAGTTATCAAGGGACAGAAATGTCATTTTTAGAGCATGAGTTGTTGAGGATCTTTGTGGCCCAGGACCCTGACACTGATGGGGATTTCACATAAAGCAAACTTGTCTTCTAGTCCTATGAGGAGTCTAAAACCACTCATGGAAGAGAATGCTGCTCTGAACTGGTCCCAGTATCCTTGGGATAGATGTCTGTGGTTAGAAATAAATAGACTTGTAACAATAACAACAAAGCCCTACAGACCCTTTTCAGGATTGTTGCCATAAGCTCAGACCAGTGTGAAATGTAGTATGAGACCTTAAATAGAACCAACACATAAGATTTTTGAATACTCAAGTAAAAAGCAAGGCAAGCTGTTGCTGGTAAGGATGTGTCTGATGGCTTCAAGACTGAGAGTTTGGACTCTTTTCAAATGCTACCTGGATTGTGTTTTCCATACCTGAGTTGAGTCAATCCTGTCCAATGAAAGTTGATTACACAAATCCAGTCTTGGGTTTTAGAAGTCCCCCCCCCCCCCCCCCAGTTTAATAGCTCTTGACTTTCAGAAAATATTTTAGAGGTCAATTTCATCCCAGTGTCCCACAAAGATGTGCTAAAAGTCATTTGATAAATGTAATAACTTGGCTGGACCTGCTGTCTTTGCACAGTTATATTATTATCAGAAGTATGCAATACTTCATTTTTATTTATGGCTCCTAATTGCAAATCAAAATTGTTGCCTTTGCTACCTGAATGTAAAACTTCCACCCCTAGTGGGAGCTGGGAACTCCTTTCCTCCAGATGAGCCAGTGGCTTTTCAAAACTTTCCTGACTGGAATAGTGAAATCAGAGAAAAAAATGTCAGCTTTCTTCATAGCATGATCACATATATACTGAAACATGTTCCCATCTCCATTTTTTTGTTTGTTTGTTTTGGGTTTTTTTTTTTTTGTTTTTGTTGTTGTTGTTGTTGTTTTGTTGTTTTTTTTCTTTTTTTTTTGTTCAGTAACAACTGGGATTTTGGCTAAGTCTTGCAACCCAGCATAATCCATACAGGAATATTCCTTACAGGACAATTTAACCACCCCAATGGCTGAGGAAGAAGTTCTTGGGATACATCTCCTCAGGGCAGGGACTACCTCTGCCACTCTCAGCCTCTTCTGCATGAGAGAGTGGTGGCCTCTACATCTATTTCCTATTAATGTTTAATTATTAACAAGAGTAGAGACGTCAGCCTATTGTTGATATCTTTCTCCCTTCCTCATATGAGTTTGTTACAGAGAATCAACTCCTGGGTCAAGGCTCTTGTTAGAAAAATCTGTATCCTATTTCTACATTGCTGCATGTAATAAGTACTCACAACATATAACAAGAGGGTAAAGGTCAGAATCAGTCAAGAAATTCTGTAGGGGTGCTGTGAACAGAGCCTATAAAGAATCTAGACAGTATTTCCATACTGCTTCATGCAGTCTTGCCTCCCAGTCTGCCTCTAACCACAGTACTACAGGTTGGGTCACTGGGGTCCTCCCTCCCCACAGGGCTGAATTCAAAGCCCAGCAAGTTTCTCTGTCTGTGAGTGCTGCCCAGGAAGAGTTGGCAGAGTTTAATCAGCATTCTGATGAAAGCCAGGGAATCAAAAGGACCTGTGATATAGCTATATATCACACTTTATTGCTCATGTAATGTTAAATCATAACAATAAGTTCAAAGAACACCTCATAGGAGAGAAACAGAATTCAAAGTTAAGTATAGTCACGAGCAGAAATGACCAGTCTTCTGCAGTCTGGACTTCTTTGGAAGAGTAGTACAGCATGAATACTGGTGCAATCACATTTTAATCATTCTAACTGATCACAAATATTCTTTGCCCTTTTTTCCCCTGCCTTGTTTCACATATTAGCTTTCTTGAATATGCATTCTCACATCTCATTGATGACACACAGATGTTGGTCAGATGAAATACACCTCTAGTAGGTATTGTGGAGAGTATAGAACAGCAGCAGTGTCCAGATTTTTCCAGTCATCTTCAGCAGATTTATATAAAAGCCTAATCAAAGTGAATAATAAGTGTTTTTTTCTGCATCAGAAGTTTCCCCTGTCTCAGCAAGGAGATAGTGCTTTGGTGCACTTGCACCTCCAAGTTCAGTGTCAGATGAACAGATGGGACATCAGCACAGCTCTGGCAGTGAAGCTTCTCACTGATAGTTGTGCAAGGAAAGATGGCAGTGGAGCAAAATTTGTATACACTTAATCTTCGAGGACTGCCCCAATATAACAAGATTTTCTTACTAGCTGCTGTGGCCTCAGTTCTAAGAGCTTATCCAATGTGCCAGGAGGACCAGAAGTATTGGTCTTTAATCAGGTTTTGAGTGAGCTACAGGTTTTTGTGTACTGACCTGAGACAATGTTAGACTCATTCTGAAACTTAGGGCTTGCTCATGTTTATGTGCAAACCTCTTACATCTTGTACGGATTGGCACTATTTCTGCTCCCTTGTTAAAAGACTGACATTTTGGCAGAGAAAAAAAAAGCTAGGGAGCACTAATATAGGCTTTTCTCTTACAGTTATTTGGGAAACTTTGCTCCAGTGGGGTGCTTTTGGTAAGCATAACAGTGTCCATGTTAAGCAACACAAATTTATCTCTACACTTTGTTCATGAGAACACAAGCCAACCAATTCTGTTTTAATGCCCATGATAAAGCAGGTCTGAAGTGATACAGATTCACTGTTGACAAAGAAAAAAGAAGGAACTTTTTGTTCTCTACCTGCTGGTTACTGAAACTGTCCTATTCCTAGTTACAGCAACAAGGGCAGAGACAAAACAGGGTGTGGGAAATTGTAAAGCAATTTAGGACTAAGTCCCAAAGAAAGAATACAAGACAAAGATTTAAAATGGTTTTTAAGGTGGTAGGTATTCCCTGGCTGGTTGCACAAACCTTGCTGCTCAGAGCTGGGATTTTTCTTATGAAAACCAGTGGTGACAGTCTCACCTGCCTGCTTTGAGAGACATAAACTAGGATTCTTCAGGAAGATAGCCTGTCTTTCTGCTGACTGTGCTATCTAGTGACACTGGTGCACCTTGACATAGGTTCCTCTGTTGCAGAAGGATCAGATAGACTTCCCTAGACATAATATTTATGGACTTCATGATTTGTTCCTGTGTAGCTCTTTATAAGGGGGTTCCAGGAAGAGTAAGTGACAGCAGGGTTTAGCCTCAACTACTGGGTGATACCTTCAGCATTTCAACCGTGTCTCTCACTCAGCATGGGGAGAACTGAAGAAGAAGAAATTCTTCCTCCTGTCTGATCTGAATCTAGACATTTTCAATCCATTCCCTCCACTCTTGCCACTAACCAACAGCCTAAAAAATCTCTCCCCAGCTTTCCTGGAGCCCCTTCAGATCCTGGAAGCCACAATAAGGTCTCCTGGAGCCTCCTCTTCTCCAGGTTGAACAACTCCAACTCTCTCAGTCTGTCAACAAGTACACAAGCACTAAAGAGAGGTAGAAGCAAGAGGCTGTACATGGGAATGGAACAGCAGTGTGAAGAAAACTCTCTTGGCAGCCATACAGAGTTCTAACTGTGACATTCTCACTGCTGCTGTGACAGCCTGAAATTCTTCCCAAAGCTGTTCTTTGCCTGCAGGAGGAAATTGTGCAACAGTGAATATTTTATAACTGATTTTATCAAGGTGAAGAGATGACTCCCTAACAAAGACAGATATTTGCACAGAGGGAAAGCGAAGTGATTAAAAGGAAGATTTTATGTCAAGGGTGTAACAAAATGCCAGTTAGATAAATTCCAAGTTTTAGATGCAATTTCTTTTTAGGGTGTGTAATTAAGTAATGGAGCAGCTTGCAAGGGAGACTGAGTGTGAGCTGTTTAAAGTATTGCCTGAATCATCTTCCTTAAACAGATACTTTGCATCCACTTCCTTAACCACATATCACCTCCTCCTTAACATGTGCACACCTTTCTCTAGCAGATGTTAAAACCAAGTTCAGTCTAGGTGTGCAGAGTTGTCTTTTAGTTGGGTTTTTTTGGGACCCTGACTCACTGAGTCACTTTATTACTCTGAAATTTGGTATTATGATGATCCACAACCATCAGTAATCTGGGATTTTCTCCTTTTCTCACTATTACAATATGCACAGATTTTGTGACTGCTCTCCCTCACCTTTCCCTCAGAATTTCTCTTATCCTTCACATCACTCTGCTGAGCTCTTCCAAATTTTTATGTCAGTCTCCAGCCCTTGCCTGGCACATCCTTTTACTCCACATGCTGACCTCCAAGGGTGACAATTTTGGTCTTTCTTCCTACTAACACCCAGTCGCATTCTCTTTTCCTTAGTTTTTGGGCTTTAGGTTTGTGGTTTGTTTGTTTTTCCTCCTAGATTGTGCTACATAACTCTTTTCTCAGCTTTATTTCATTTCTGCCCCTAAACTCTCTTGGTTCTTAGGTGATTTGCCTTCCAATTTCTCCTGTTCTGCTGAAGCTCAGAATTATCTGGGATAATTTTTCTTAGTTTAAAAGCTGTGCTTTTCCACATATTTCTCATTGTTTTGGTGTTTCCTCTAGTTCTAGCTCCCAGTGTTCTCAACTAGTCAGCTTTAGATCCTATTAAAATTCTAATCTTTCCCAACTCCTACCCACACGATCCTCTACTCTCACTCCTGTAGCCCTTCTATCCAGACATTATTTGCCCATCAAGCTCCTTCTTCCCACTCATGTGGCCATGATTGTGTCCTATGGTCTTCCTATAATTCAAAAGGCTTTGTTCAGATCTAGGCAAAGCCTGTGGAAAGCAGAATAAAAAGTTATCTTACTAGCAAAAAACTTTCAAATGCTCAAAAATGTGGAGGCTGACAACCATTTCTTTCGTCTTTTTTGTTTAATATGGGTGAATTTCTGGCTTCCCTCTTCCCAGGAAATAAGAAAGTAACTTTTTGCTAATTTAAAATGAAGCTTTTGATGGGGAAATGAAATTTCAAAGGCTTATGCTGGAAAAAGTACAAACTGATTGCAAGCAATTTTCATCATATTGGTCTTATCCCTGGGTGGTGCTCTCAGTCCCACCAATCATGCAAGTGGAAGAATCCAGAATGACTGCTCAGCAAACTCTGAACACACAAAGGTGTGATTGTCCTTTGGGTAACATTTTAACTACAACAAGGGTCAAATAAAGTCCTGATAATGACGTGGTTTGGTTTATAAGCAATAAAAAAGCCTATAAAACCAATGGCATAACCAAGGAGTATTTACATCCAGTGTTTTGTTTGACTGTTATGAGTTCTGATAAAAAAGAGTGGGGTTTAGATAAAAATAGCCTCAGATATTTCCAGGAGTTTATCCTGTTGTTTTTTGGTTTTTTTTCAGGAATCTGAAACACGAATTCACTGTGCTCCTCTGTCTGGGATATTCTCACAACCAGAATCACATTGGGATCAGAATTGATATCTGGAGAATTTGGCTACCAGAGCCACCAGGGAGGTCTAGGCCAACTTCTGGGGAGATTCTGAGGTCTGGAGGGGTCAATGGTGTGTGTTTGTGTGCTCATGCACATGGAGGGCAACAAGGATCTAGGAACAATTAGTGATTTGATGTGCAACTACTGCAAATACATGTTCCTTCTTCCTACAGTCTGGTGGCAGGGACTTGTGGCAGCCCTGCCTCTCTTGGGGTACCAAATTCTGCAGCTCCCTGTGAGAGGCATCATCAGTACAGAGCCATGCCAGTTAAATTACTTAGGGACAGGAGCAAATCAAGGAGGCACACAGCCTTTTATTTGTGAGTACAGGATGTCAGTAGATAGCTGGGTTTGAAAAGAGACTGGGCAAATGAATGCCTCAACCTAGTCATGCCAGTGTTTGTTTATTAAGCATCAACATGCTTGGGATTAAATAAAATCCAGAAGATAGGAGCCCTGACTCAAAGCATTTATGGCAGGAATAGAGTTTGTTGAGTGTAAAAGAGGGGAAATTGCAGATCCTGTTTCCTGAGGCTGGCTGATCACTCTAAGATCACAACTGGCAAGGGACCAGGTACAACCGTGTAGCAAAACACTCTCAATTGTGGTGAAGCTTTATGGGCAAAGTCTGATGCATCCAGTCAGGTGGTATCCAAGTTATTGGGGTCTTTCTAAAGCCATTTGCTTTCTCTTCTACCAGCCTTTCATCTTCTCCTTAATAAAAATAACAAACCCATTCTGGTAATCAGGGCTGAGGAAGATTAGCATTGCTGATAAAACTCTGCATATAACTGTGACATCATCTTTCAACCATGTACCATCCCTTTTGCCTGGGGGTACCACAAGATCTCCAGAAGGCTCTGCTGCCCTGTGGTACACCAGCCTTCTATGCTCCAGTTTATACACATTGTTCCTTGTCCTAATGCTGGGCACTACAGAAAAGTCTGTTCCCTTCCACTTGACATTAATTTAATAAACATTAATAAGGTCTCTTAGTCTTCCTTCTCAGGCTTCTCCAGACTAAACAGCCCCAGTTCCCTCAGTCTTTCTTCACAGGGGAGATGCTCAAATCCCTTCATCATCCTCATAGGCTCCATTGGACTCTCTCCAGTAGATCCCTGTCTCTCTTAAACTGGGGAGCCAAAAACTGGACACAGTATTCCAGGTGACCTTGACAAATGGTTTGTCATAAAATGCAGTGGGTTGAATACACATCACTTGCTGATCCTGGCCCATTGATTTCTCCTGCTATAAGCCAGCCTGACTTGAAAACAAGAAGGGGGAACAATCAAATGAAGTGCAAGTCAAGTAACTCCTGAAAATGCAGGAGCACCTCTGGGGAGCACTCTGGAGCAGCAGGACCTGCCTTTAGCTTGCTGGGTCACAGTTTTTTTATCACCTTTCCTCACTGAAGCAGAGGGAGGAAGGGAGACATCTGTCTTAACATTTTTCCCCACAGAGAAGTCTTTTTACTGCAGGACTAATGCAGGTCCAGGAAAAGAGGTCTAAGTTCATGATCTTTGCATGTGCAGTTTGAATTACATCACAAGTGTAATTGTCCATCTCAGGAACAAATGTAGATGACTGCCAGGATTGCTTGAGCAAGAACTAGAGGAACTGGCTAGGAACAAGCACTCAGGGTCTTTTTAATAGCTTTTCTAACCTTATTTCTGCATTAGAACAAGCAGGAGGTGCCAGGCTGAGAACTAGGAGGTGAGAACCCAAATTACTAGTGACACATCAGCCCATACTCATGATAAGAAATGCACTTGTTTTCTTAAATACACCCTAGTTAAATACACCTCATTATGTACAGCAGTCGTATGCTGACATCAAAGGGTTGGGGTTAAGGAGGAAAATACATCACTTCCCATATTTCCACTATATTTTACTTACTTGTCTTGCTGAGCCCCTGCCTTATTTGGGATGGGCTTCATGAACAGAAGAGTATTATTTTTAGTTGAAAAGTCTGCTTAACCATCAATAGCCTCACAATATTTTTGAGCCCGTTAAGTACAAGCAAATTATTTAAGCGTTAGAACCCCTCTGAATAAAGACTGAGGAGAACTCTGCCTGTTTGTTTGTTTGTTTGCTTTGTTTCTTGCAGAAAAGGCCAGAAATGAACTTTCAAGTTCCCTTCTGTGACTTCACTAACGAATTCTCTTACGAAAATCCATCTGGAGGAAGTTTGCAGCTCTCCCAGGAGATGGCAGGAGAGTCCTGATGATGGCCATGAACAGTTGCCAGAAGCTGTCGTGGAAATTGTAGAGGGACTGAGGAGTTCTCAGGCCCTGGTGGAAAATAACGTTGATCCTAACCTTTGAGAAAGCTTTAATGGGATGGGAGTTCTCAGGCTCTGATTGGGGAGAACATTGAGTCTGACTAGACTGTCATGAGAAAGGTATGTAGGCAGAGAGATAAAGGGAAGTTGAACAAAATAATAAGAAGCAAGGATGAGAAGCTGAAGGAGCTGGGGTTGTTCAGCCTGGAGAAGAGAAGGCTCTGGGGAGATCTTATAGACACCTTCCAGTGCCTGAAGGGGGCTCCAGGAAGGCTGGAGAGGGGCTGTTTCCAAGGACCTGTAGTGAAAGGATGAGGGGTAATGGGTTTAAATTGAGAAGAGGAGATTTAGACTGGATATCAGGAAGAAGTTCTTTCCCTTGAGGGTGGTGGATCAGTGGAATAGGCTCCCCAGGGAGGTGGTTGGGGCCCCATCCCTGGAGATATTCAAGAACTGGACCAGTTCTGCGGCGACTCGCTTCAGATCAGTTAAATGTACTGGGAAGAGGTGCTGCAGATTAAAAGCACTGAGGAAAAACTCCATTCTGGGACTTTTCCAAAGCTTTTTCCAAGTCGGGGCAAACTCTGCAGCTGCTGTGACACCCAAGTATAAGAAGGGCAGGAAGGATGATCCAGGGAACTATAGGTCTGTCAGCCTGACCTCAGTTACAGGAAAGGATATGGAACAGTTCATCTTGGGGGTGATCATACAACAAATACAGGACAAAGAGGGGGGGCCTTCAGGCCCAGCCAACATGGGTTCATGAAGGGCAAGTCCTGTTTAACCAACCTGATCTCCTTCTATGGTCAGGTGACTCGCCTAGTGGATAAGGGCAAGGCGGTGGATGTCGTCTACCTGAACTTCAGTAAGGCATTTGACACTGTTTCCCACAGCATTCTGCTGGAGAAACTGGCAGCTCATGGCATAGAAAGGAGGACTCTTCTCTGGGTTAGAAACTGGCTGGGTGGCTGAGCCCAGAGGGTGGTGGTGAAGGGAGTAAAATCCACTTGGCGACCAGTCACAAGTGGTGTCCCTCAGGGCTCAGTTTTGGGACCTGTCTTGTTTAATATCTTTACCAATGACCTGGATGAGGGAATTGAACGTACCCTCAGTACATTTTCAGATGACACAAAATTAAGTACAAGTGTCAAACTGCTTGAGGGTAGAGAGGCTCTGCAGTGGGATCTGGACAGGCTGGAGCGATGGGCTGAGGTGAATTGTATGAGGTTTAACAAAGCCAAGTGTCGGGTCATGCACTTGGGTCACAACAACCTCCAGCAATGCTATAGGCTTGGGGAGGAGTGGCTGGAAAGCTGCCTGGTGGAAAAGGACCTGGGGGTGTTGGTCAATAGCCAGTTGAACATGAGCCAGCAGTGTGCCCAGGTAGCCAAGAGGGCCAACGGCATCCTGACCTGTATCAGAAACGGTGTGACCAGCAGAAGGAGGGAGGTGATCATGCCCCTGTACTCAGCACTTGTGAGACTGCACCTTGAGTACTGTGTCCAGCTTTGGTCACCACAGTACAAGAAGGACATTGAGGTGTTGGAGTGGGTGCAGAGAAGGGCAACGAAGCTGGTGAAAGGGCTGGAAAGCATGGCCTGTGAAGAGAGGCTGAGGGAACTGGGTTTGTTTAGAGAAGAGGAGACTGAGAGGAGACCTTATTGCCCTCTACAATTACCTAAAAGGAGGTTGTAGTGAGGCTGGTGTTGGTCTCTTCTCTCAAATTAGTAATGATAGGATGAGGGGAAATGG
>JANHGL010010959.1:0-29511 GCA_024611195.1 Ceyx melanurus | reverse complement strand
GGTGGCTCTGCTTACAGGCCCTTTGGCTGTTGTTCTGTTCTCATAGGAATGTCTTTGGGTCTTTGGGCAGTCTTCAGCACTCCATAGCAGCACTCTAGAGGGAACCCATAGCAATGTGTCTTGAGCTGTGTCTCATGGGCTGGTGTATCCAAGGGGGCCATACCTCACTGGGCACCAAGACAGCCTCACCACTGTCTGCCGTGTCATTCCCTGGATAGCAAAGGAAAAGAAGTTGATTTGTCCTGTATATTCACAATGTCACTGCTGGGTGGCCTTCCATAGTCACCATGTATTATATTCATAGCACCTAGTAAAACTCATGGGAAAGCTGAGCTCCAGTGACCTAGCAGACCTTAGAGAACTGCCAGGTCACATTTGGCAACTCTGGCTGATTTGCAGTGAGCAGAATCCCTTTTCACCCACTATCCAGAGAGGGACAAGATGCTTTGAGGACCAAAGGCACTTCTTCCAAGAGAGGCTTCCCTATGCTGGGGGAGTGTGAGGAATTAGGGAAAGAGCAGAGAAAACTTTGTCTATAAGCTGAAGTTCTACTTCTTCAAAGCCGGTGAAATCAAGAAAAGAGAAGTAAGAGCGTATACATTTCCACCTGCAACTCAAGAGCAGAGGTTCCTAAGGATGCAGGTACTTGTGTCTTGACACATCCAACTGAGCAGAACAGAGTTGTTCAAAGCATTAACTCACAGTTTATTCAGAACATGCAGCCCCCACTCAAAAAAACAATTACTAATGTTCTCAGAGTCTTTTTTACAAGACACACACTCTAGTTGCTCAGTACTTTCCAAATAATAATAGATTTACCTTTTCCATACTCATAGCAAGCAAGAGTAGCATTTTATAGAAGACCCAGCATTCTTTGGAGGGAAGGTCAATACAGCCTGCAAGGTGGGGATGCTGGTCTAAGCACTTTGCCAGAGCACTCTGCATTTTAAAGCCTTTTCTACAGTCAAGTGCAAGTTCCTATTCACATGCAGCATGGAGCAATAAATACTCCTTCAAATGAGACATCAGGATCACAGGACTACACAAGGCTAAAACCAAAGAAAATGCCAAAATAAATAAACATAGCTAATAGCTACCTCTGAAAAGGTTTGTGTGAATGACTGCTCAGCTTTAGTGGGAAATTCAGGGCAGGGGCAGGGATCCAGGCCAGCATACAATCATCTCAGCAATGAGTCCCTCCTTTTTCTTCACACTTTTAGGGAAGCAAAAAAAAAAAAAAAGAGATGATGTTGAGTCCCTGCAAAGAGCCTTCTTCATGACACAGCCCAGACTCATCCAAAACACCATCTAACTTGTGTGCTGCAGGTGTCCTGTGGAAAATAAATCTGTGGCCCCATAATTAAAGACTCAACTGTAATTCGTATGAGGACATTGAAGGGCAGTTGTACAGACAGCCTTGGTGCTGCCATTTCTCAGTGATGAGAAATGTGTATTCTGATATAATAGCAGCAGTAGCCTGTTATCCTTAAAGAGGAGCAGAGCTGGTGAGAGGTGAGACGTGCTGTCAAGAACCAGCACAGGAGCAGTGAGGCTTGGGAGGAAGACTTGGGAGAAGACTCTTGTTTGGACAGTGAAGAAATCTGTGGGCTCAGAAACATAAGCTGATGTGACTGACCTTTCTGCTTCCCTCATCCCCTCCAAGCTTCCACACTTTTGGTTTTCTTTCTTCAGGCTTGTCACAAAGCCCTGGACAGCCATTGCTCCCTTCCAGGTCCACCTTCCATGACCTCTTCCTTGTCTCTTTCTCACTGCAACTCCAAAACAAGTCTCCTGGCCAGACAGTACCAGTTTGACTCAGCTGTGTTTTCCTGGGCACTCAGTCCTAGCCTTCCCACCACATTCCATCCCTCTTCACACAAGCTGCTCCCTGTCACCAGTTCAAGCCTTCTTGGGCTGTCGCACAGTGGCAGCTCCTCTCCATCCCCAATCCCTATCTGTCATCAGAATCCCTAACTCTCCAGTCAAATGGTCTGAACTCTTCCTTCCTCTCTCCTGTCCTTCTGCCCACTTCACTGCCCATCACCACTCCTCTGCTCTTCACATTCCTCATGTCTGATCACCACACTTCTTCCCATTTCCTATCTCATTGTCCCAGCCAGCCCTGCTTTTTGCTCCCAGGTCTTCTGCTCAGGCAGCCTAAGCCTCTCCAGCTGTTCCCAGGCAATAGCCCCTTGCCCATCCAGCCCTGGCATATCCCTGCAACTCCCTGTCTCATATGCCTCCAAGTCTCCTTTGCTTTTCCTCAGATTTTTGGTCCTTTGATCCCTTCCCTATTCAAATTAGGGGGGTTTTCCTCCCACCAGGCTTCCCAAAAGCCAAAAGAGCACAGGGCAGAGGGAAACATTGAGGATTCAGCCCAGTGTCTGACTCAGAGCAGCAGGATGCAGCCTTAGAAGGGAAAGCCCTCCTAGTTTCCTTCAGCTCTTCTCTTGTGTGGGGAAGGCCTTATGCTGTCATGCCACCCTCAGGAGCCAAGGGTATGTTAAGCAGGTTAGCAGAGGCTGAAATCCTTACGGCTGTGAAACTGAGATGAGTCTTCTTCCTGCCTTTAACAAAGCCATGCAATTTGTCCATGCCAGTGGAGGAGAGCATCTGGCAAAACACAGCCTCCATGACACAAAACCTAACATCCTGCCCAAGACCAAGCCCCTTGCTTCAAAGCCCAGAAGATTCACAGCTTTCATCTCCTGGGCCATATGTATGTCCTTCAGCTTGGGAAACCTGTGATGGGGCAACATTTTCTAAAAGGACTGAATAATTGTGCTGAGCTCAAGCACTCCACAGAAAGTGAAGCAACCACTTTCTGTGGAAATTTTCTGCTCCAGTGGTGAAACATTGACAAAGCAACTGAAAATAGGGTCTTAAAAAGGGAAGTGTTCTCAATGTTAATAACAGGAGCTGCTCCTGGCTACACCTGTAATTAAGGGCCTTTATTATTTTTTTTCCCATATATCTCACTTTTTTTATCTTCCTGGTACTCCCAGCTTCTGCAAGTTTGCAACTAATTCTCTTTCTTACACCCACACTGGCTTGCTTAAACTATATATATATATACTGTAAGAAAAACAAACAACAATATTCAGGTGCACCCTCAGAGCTGTGTCAGGCTAGGGCAGAGGCAGCACAGGACTACATGACAGGGCCAAGGTTCCTTGGGAGGAGCTGAACTCAGGTCAGAATCAGGAGAATCTTGCTTGAAGACATATAACCTTGTGCTCTTCATCTGCATGTTGAGTGCTTCATGGACACCAAGGCATCTGAGTGCCTACAGAGTGGTAGAAGAACCTGACCCATCAGGGATGCAGGAGACGCTCCACTTCTGCCTTGCCAAATCTTGTGGATTCCTCCTCATCTTGAAAGCAGCACATCTTCCTGTAAGAAAATCCAACCTCTGTATTTTTTTGAGTAAAGGAGATTAACTGTTTGGGTTTTTGTCCCATGGCCACATCCTGTGGTAGAGCATCAGCTGCAGCAGTACCATCCCATCCTCCTGGAGCGGTGGCATCAGGCTGCTCGGTTGTCCTCTACCTTCCTGCATGACCTGTGGATGGATTTTGGCAGCCTCTAGTGAGAGGATGTGCAGCTCAAGGAGAAGAGACACAAGCCTGGGGCTCAGAGACACAGCCCTCTCTCTCTGTGTCTCTCTTAGCAACGGCAGGAGCAAAACAATGGGGAACTGAGAAGCCACATGCACCCCTGTAGGAAGATTAGCAGGTCAGACCAAATGAAGTGGTCAGGTAGGAGGCAATTCACCTGTAAAATTACTTGTATTTGGATTGCTGGTTGGAGGAGAGGCTGGATACAGAACCACAGATCAGAGGAAGTCCCCCGTGACTGGAGAAGGGCAAATACTGTGCTCTTCTCAAAAAAAGGTCAAAAGGTTGACTCTGGGAACTACCGGCTGGTCAGAGGGCTCTGGAGTGGGTCCTCTCAAAACACATTTCTGTGCACACAAAGGAGAAGAAGGCGAGCGGCAATTGTCAGTGTGCATTTACCCAGGGTCAATAATGTCTGAACAACCTGATTGCTGCCTTTGATAAAATGACTGGATCTGTGGGTGATGGGAGAGCAGTGGAAATCCTTTACCTTAAATTCAGCCAGGCTTTCAACACGGTCTCCCACAATGTTCTGATATCCAAGTAAAGGTGTTGTGGTTCTCAGTATGTGGGTAAGCAGATGGGTAAAAAAACTAGTTGGTTGATCAGGCTTAGCAAGTAGTTGTTAATGGGTTGTACTCTACCTAGAGGCTGGTACCAAATGAGGTACCTCAGTATGCTGTCCTGAGACCTACCCCTTTAACAGTCACATGGAGGAGGTAACAGTGTGCACTTTCACCAAGCTTGCAAATTACACCCTAGATGGAGTGGGAACAAGTCAACCTGCCCAAGGGCATGGCTGCCATCGGAGGGACATAAGCATGCTGGAGGGATGGCCCTATAGGAACACTGTGAGATCAGCAAGAGCAAGTGCACAGTCCTGCAGCTGGGAAGGAAGAGGCCTTCCCTACAATAGAGTCTGGGGACCTGCCAGATGGAGAACAGCTCTGTGGGAAAGGTTCTGGGAATCTTGGTAAAAGACACAGCCAAGCTCTTCACAGTGTTGCACAGTGGGAGGATGAGAGACAACGAGCACAAGTTGAAACAGGAGAGGTCCAACTTGAATACAAAGAAGATCTTTCTCTCCCCAAAGACAGTCAAGTGGGGAGAAAGTTGTCCAGAGAGACTGTGCAGTCTCCATCCATAGAGGTTTACAAGACCAGATAAAGCTCTGAGTGACTTTGTTTGACCTCTTTGCTTACGCTGCTTTGAGCCAGAGGCTGGACTAAAGAGGTTCTGAGGTCTCTTTCATCCTGAATTATCCTATGATGCAGAGTGCCCACTTGTGTATGGCATGTGTTTGACATGTATGGTAAGTATGCACCACACGTGTGTCTATGCAAGGGTGAGCGGCAAGCTTGCGTCCCATGTGAAGGTGTAGCTTAAGGGGGGTGAGCTATCACACATACATGGTGAGTTGTGGGTGAGGACACTGGCAGAGAAGCAGCTTGGGCAGTAGCTCAGAACGCCTGTGACAAGCGTGCCAGTTTTGTGCGTACCAGCGAGCTCAGCAAGCATCACACGTGCGCAGACTGCGTTCGCAAGGTGCTTGCAATGTAAGCGTGCGGCTGGGAGCGTGCGTGCGTGTGCCAGGGGAGAGAACATGTGGCCATAGTAGTGAAAAGCGTGTGCAGCGCACAGACACTGTGCGTGTGGGCTGGGGGGGAGAGCGGCATTTGTGTGGGCTTGTTATTCATCACCCTTGTATGAACATCTCCCATGTGGACTCGGGGGGTGGGGGGACAGGACACAGCACGGGCAGTTATGAAACCAGCTTGCCCAGTAAGGATAATTCACATACTGCTGTGGGAGGGACGGGAGAGATAAACAACGCGAGATGGGAGGGCAGGGAGATGGCTTAAAATGCAGCTTCCCAGCATGCCCTGGTGGATTAGTTCAGCATCTCAGCCCAGCTCCTCTTTAATTCTTATGCAAGGGGTTTCTCTGGAAGGGACAGCCTGTCCTCGCCAACTGAACACCAAGCACAGGACACCAATTAACAAAAGGCCATCTCACCACCCGTCCCATACAGTAAAGGGCAAGAGGCAGCTGGGGATTTGTTCCCTGCAAGCACTGAGGCTGTCGATTTTTGTTTCTGCCTCACATTGTGCTGCTGCTTACCAGGGACTTCAGGACAGTCTCATCTGAGCCTGCCATGGCCTCCTATTCATTTCTGGGTGGTATATGAAAGCGCTGATTTGTATCAGTAAAGTCGCACGCTCTGTGGCCCAAGGGCACCCAACTTCTACATCTGGAGGACTGGAGGACAGGGATACCATGATAGAAATATGCACTGCACTTGGACTGTCAGAGCTGCCAGTGGTATGAAGGTGGTAGGCACTGTGTACGTACCTAGGGAAGTGCAGTGTTCTGGACAGGACTTCACTGTAGATTCCTGCAGATGCAGGGCGGTCAGAAAGCTATTCTAGGAACCACTCCTGCTTTGTTTATCACTTGCAGTGTCCCCAGCTGTGCAGAGGTGAGAGGTTAAGCCCACAGTGGCAGGTAAAATTCCTCCTCCTGCTGCTGACTGCTTTGCAAAGTCACTTTGCCTTGCTGTCAGCCACTTCTACCACCTTTTGCTTTTTTTCTGACTGAGAACAGAAGCTGTCCCTTCTCTTGTGACTGCAGCAGCAAGCACAACAGGGGCATGGAAGAACTGAGGATTCTGGAGGCTTCTCCATGGGACAAATGATCAAATAATTGCAAGGACTCAGAAAATTCCATGGTTTTGACAAACTGTTCTTGCATTTTAACATCTGACAATGCATTTTGATCTCATGAGACCATCTGACTGCTGCAAGAGAGACATGTCTCAGAGCAGGCAGGGAGCATGCAGCTTCATCTGGTCAGTGTAATTCCACCGACACATATTGTATCTCCTCTGCAGCAACCACTGCCAGCTACTCTCACCCTGACTTCCCTCCACTGACCTCAGCCTGCTCTGCCCCATCGGGACTTACCAGCTTGCCAAGCACTTCTGTCCCCCTGGGCACTCCAGGACCTCAATGACTTAACTCTGTCACCCTGGGCACAGCCATTACCCTGTGTTTGTAGCTTTCTGCTCTGAAGCTGTTTTTCATCACAGCTCTTCCTTGCTTCCCCCACATTCTTATGCAGCTCTAGATGGGTCACATAAGTTTCTCTATTCAAGGCAGTCTGATTGCTAGTGAGCACAACACTGTGTCCGCGAGAGCAAAAGGCATATGGTATAACCCAGCAGCCTGAACCTAAATGATGGCTCCACTTTGCTTACATTTAAGCAGCTCCTTCTGTGTTGTACTAAGTGTTCATCTATAGGTCTGCGTCGCCTGTCATGTGCTCACACCCACTCTCCAACTGATTCATTATTTCATCCCTGAGAGAAGCACGTGCAGGCTGCAGGTCATGTTATATATATATCTTCAGAGTCTTCTCTAGAATTTTTGTGTCAGCTCATCCTCCTCTGTTTGATACCCCAGGAGTGGTGCACAAGACTGTGTCAGGTCCCTGACAGACACACAGAGCCTGTTGCTGGGTGAGCATCTGATCACCTGTCAGGAGCAATTTCAAGCTCCTTTTTCTCTCAGTCACATGGCTTCTGTAACGAGGCTTTGTATTGTACAGGCCTTCAGCTGACTCTTTCAGTGGCTGTAGTGCTGGGACATTCAAACAACTCTATCAATGCACTACAGCCAGGGAACCAGATATTCCCAGGTCCCAGGTTTCAAAGCATTCCAAATGCTATTCCAAATCTGGGACCAGCACCAAAATAATGCTGCTAATTTCAGAGGGCCAAAACATTTTTAAAGCTCAAACATCCAGTCTCTCACAGACTATTTCAGGATGATGTTTGTGTCCATCTTGAATTTATTTGCAGGCATCAGGGCAATGAAATCACATCACTCCACTTCTTTGTACATTGACCTGACTTTGATAGGGAGTTGCTTGGGGTTTGTTGCTTGGGCTGCCCAGAGAGCAGAGGCTCTGCCCACACCAAATGGTTCCTTCTGGAGGGGATGTGGTCAAAGCTAAGCAATATACAGATGGCCCACTGACTGTTCAGATGGTGTTGCTTTCCCCAGGAACTGGAAGAAGCCCATGATCTGAGGTTCAGTACAGTTTGCAAGCTAGGCTGTCATTCTCTAATGACTTGAGGGGGTATGAAAATGTTGGTTGACAGAAGAGCTCCTGGGTCAGTGTAAACCTGGGCCTGAGAGCCCTCACACTGGCGATAACATGTGCAAGTGGGGCATTTCTTCACTTCCATGCAGTTTCACTGCCCTTCTCCCATTGAGGGAGCGTGCTGGCTAGCCACCTGTGGCTGGGGACAGGCAGTAGCACCCTGGAACAGCCGTAAATCACGCATGTCCCACTGTCCTGGTTTGAGTTAGAACAGAATACATTCAGTGATTTTACTTTTCAGATCAGTTATTCTACATAACTGCATTTTCTGAAGTTATCAGCATGTTTTATCAGGCAGTGTCTGCTTCTGGCAGTGATAACACCCTATGTTTAGAGTGAGAACCAAAGGCTGGTGTGCAGATCAAGGCCACTGCTGAATCTTGTGTACCATGTTGGGGATGCAGGAAGTCAAAGGCTGCACCTGTGGGGAGGAGCAGAAAGGATAGGTGACCCCAAACTGACAAACAAGGAATTCCAGCCCATGTATGTCATATTTGGTATAAAGATAAGGGATCCCAAGGGTCAAGGTCTCTTGGATCTTCTTCCTCACTTTTTCAATGTACGGCATCTGAGGAGGACTCAATTCTGCCTTTGATCCTGGTGTGTTCCTGAATACAGTACTAGAATCTAGCTGTTGAACACAGTTTCTGTCTGCTGCTGGGCCCCATCTGGGACTCCATCAGTGCCTGATCCACAGCATTGTTGAGGAGGGAGATGTAATTTCCATCAGGGGGGTTGGGTTTGATACTGGTTTTGTACATATTTGTATATATTCCATTTTTATTATTATTCTTTTCATTAAAGCTGTTCTAGTTTCCTTTTCTAATTGATAAGTCTCTCTCCCTTGTTCCCTTTCTTTTCCCCTTTGGGGAGGGAGGAAGGTTAACAGAGAGCATCTGTTATCGATCTAGCAGGCTGCCCTGACCCTAAACTGTGACACCCACCAAGGGACTGAATAACAGGTAAAAGGGAGGCAAATCATATACATTGAGTACATCCAACAAGGCAGAGCTATGAGACAAATGCAGGACAAGTAGGAAGCAAGGTGGCAACCAGAAGATTGGAATCTGAAACGGGGTCATCTCTATAACTTCCCAGGGCTGGCACAGCTTTGCAGGCTTCTCACCAAGAAGAAATCAGTGGTAGAATGTGTCTGAACTGCTTTCAGTCAGTGGCCACTCTATGAAAGCCATGGCCTGGCTTTCAAGCAGGCTCATCTTTATTGAAGGTGGGTGCATATGTGCAGTATTGGTGGCGGGTGTTGGTCCTCAGAGCTTGCCTTCCCGAGCAGGTCCAGAAGAGGTTCATGGAGTCCATCTCGGGACTGGGGCACTTCCTCTATGAGGACAGGCTGAAAGAGTTGGAGTTGTTCAGCCTCAGAGAAGAGGCTGGAGAAAGAAGGTTCTAGGGGGACCTTATAGTGACCTTCCAGTACTTTAAAGGGGACCTAAAGGAAAGATGGGAAGGGACCTTTTATCAGGGAGTGTAGTGAGTGATAGGACAAAGGGTAATGATTTCAAACTGTAAGAGGGTAGATTTAGATTAGGTAGTAGGAAGAAATTATTTACTGTGAGGGTGGTGAGGCACTGGATCAGGTTGCCCAGAAAAGACGAAGATGCCCCTTCCCTGCAAGTGTTCAAGGCCAGGTTGGATGGGGCTTTGAGCAACATGCTTTAGTAGAATGTGCCTCTGCCCATGGCAGGGCAGTTGGATATAGATGAACTTTAAGGTCCCTTCCAACTCAAACCAGACTATGAATCTATGAAGATTAAACGTTTCCACCCCCAAACCCCAGCTCTCACCCACGGGGAGCCAGCCTCAGCCCAGCCCCGGCGGGACTGGCGGAAGCCCTGGGCTAGTCCGGGGAGCCGGGACCAGCAGGGTTGCCGGGACCTGCGGGGCAGTCGGGACCTGCGGGGCTGCCAGCCTTGCTTTCATCTCTAGATGGTGCTCTGAGGCCGGGCAATGGCCGGGCTCCTCCAGTTTGTGCAGTGCCACTCAACCTCCCTGCGCTGCATCCTGTCGGCGGGAACACAGCGGGGCCGGGGAGGGCAGGACCCCCACCCTGCTGACTCTGGCAGGAGGAGAGGTCTGTGCAGCCCCTCCAAGAACCGTCTACGGCCTCAGCTCCTCCTGGTGTGACATCCGGGGATACCGTACTGTGGGTGGCCGTGTCCACAGGCTGTGTCCCTGCCTCCCCACCCCCCTTCACCTCCCCCAGCGGGGCTGGCCTTTTACCGGCTCGCGCTTTCAGCAGCTCGGGGGGTGCCTTCCCTGCTCTCCCGTCCTGCGCAGCTGGCCGTAGGCCGGCCGAGCTTTGCAGCTGGTGCCTGTGGGCTTTTCCGATAGTGGAGCTCCATTAGGGTCCAGCTCTTCTCTTTCCACAGGCAATGGCAAAAGTCCCATTGACTTCACAGTGGCGAGAGCGATCTCTTAATGGCCTCAGAAGATAAGGGCGCTTTTTTTTTTTCTGTTGCTTTTTTGTTGTTATTGTTGTATTATTTTGTTTTGATTTTGTTTTGTGACATTTTAAACTGTGGCCGCTTCATATTACCTGTCCAAAAGGTGGGAAAGATCTGAGGCCATCTTACAAAGGCAAAGAAAGGCTGCTAAAGCTGAGAGTGAGCAGAGCAGGCATTTTGTCATCCAGGGGTCATGAGCTGTATGCAGCTGCTTGGGCAGCACCGTATGCTCTGCTTCTGGGTGAAACATGGATGAAATTGAGCTGGTTGAAAAATGTGTTCATCAGCACAGACATTTTCAACACCATTTCCTGATCACAGGAATCCAAACCCATTTTTACCCTGTTTCAGATTATTATTGTTGTGTTTCTTTAAAATATTTTTAGTCACAGTATCAAAATATTTTGCTGAGCAAGTTTTGGGTGAGTTGGAAGGTGCCAATGATGGTGTCTTTTCAAAAGGGTTGTCCAAAAGTGTCACCAAAAATAAATCATGAAACAAATTTCTCAAGTGTCATTTAAAAGAACATTCATCTGAAAGCTGGCAAGAGTGACAGCAGTGTAGTTACTTGTCATGGGGTGGAAGATCTGAACCAGTGCCTGGATCTTATTCATAGGGAAAAAGTCCTTCCTCTCCTCATTAATTTTCTGATATTTGAATAGCCTTCTATAATAAGCCAAGGAAATAATTCAGAAGTAAGACAGGAAAGAAATAGGGACTGTGAGCAGGTAAACAAAGAAGTGGTGTCTTCCCTCAAAGCAAGCTGCCACCCCCTCCAGGTTAGGGGCAGGTCTTAGGGAAATAGTCCTTCTATCAGATCCTGGAGGAGAGGGAGGGAGGCTAGAAGTGTGTTCTGGTGTGCAATAGAGGTCTCTTCTCTGGAAAGCACAGAACAAGAAAATGTCACCTACCTGAAGGGTGATGGTCCACATATTGTATGCAAAAGCCAAAATACCAGGTGTGCTTACAACTGTGAGTGGCTAGGAAAGCTGATTTGCATCCTTAAAAATGTCCAATCTTCTTTACAGAAAGCAGCCTTCCAAGGCCGATTCTCCTGGTGGCCTTTCATGGGCTGCATAAGAGTCCTCAGTATTCAGCCAGAGAGGTGCTTGTTGAGAGGGATGCTGCTGTTGCACAGCACTTGTGTGTACATCCTTAGAAGTTTATGGGCTAAAGGTGTGCTATAGGATGGGTTATGCCCCTATGTGTGGTATACACATATAGATGTGTGCAGTGTGTACCTTGACACAAGTACTCTGTGATTCAAGTATTTTGGTGGGGAAGTACCTGTGCAGAAGGATGTACCTACTGCTGTGGATCAGCAAAGCCTCTGGGCCATGCCAGCTTTCAGAGGCAGAAAAGAATTTTCTCCTGGGATGAGGGACTGCATCAAGTCATCAGGTGGGCTCTGTGTGCCCAAGGAATGTGCCATTTTGGCAATCTAAGAACAGCTGCTGGAGGACCACCTGACAGGCACTGGTATACCCATCAACTCTGTCCTCCTGCACTCTGTTTCCCTCCTTTCCTCTGTCCCCTCCCCTCTGTGCTTTTCTCTCCCTTGGGTCCTCCTCAATTCTCTCCCCTTCTTAATGATGTGGCAGCATTGCCAGCTTTCTCCAAGGTTTATTGTGAATGGCAGGAGTTTAGCTGGGTTTTCCTCCATGTATTGGTGTCTTCTCCACAGTAGTGCCAAACACGGCATGAAAAGGGCCAGCAGGTTCAAACATACAGAGGGAGCTGGGATTCCAACATGGCTGCATGATGTTTGTTCCCTATCATCATTGCAACTTTTTCCCATTTTTAGACCCCAAGAGCCCCACCAGCTGAAGTGAGGGGTGGTCATACTGGCCACCTCAACCACCCTGGTGCACCTCAGCTGTCCCATCCTTGCATGGCTTCCCTGGGCACTTGCACCTTGGAGAGGAGCCTCCCAAAAGCTAACAGGCTGTGGCCATGTCATCTCCACAAACAGCTGCTATCCATCTCCAAAGGTTCTCCCTCTTATGAAGGCCACCACCCCAGTCCGTGTCCTGGATGCCCGTGTCCTCACATATGAGTCCTTCTCTCTCGGTCCATTAGTTTGTTTCCACTGCCATGGCCAGTGGCAGGCACCCAGCTCTGAAAGCTGTATTAAAAGCCAGGTCAATACCAGCCTTTGCTTATTCCCTGGGGGAAAATAAATAAATAATAAAAGAGGGTGGGACTTCATTAATTAGCAAGGGGGAGGAGAAGTGGGACAGGGACATACATGGAAAAAAGAGGCTGCATATTAAGACATACATGGAAAAAGACAGGAGGCACCAGGATCCACAAACTCCTGCCCCCACTCTGTGCCTTTCCTTTCCCTCACCTCTTCCCATGCTCTGCTCTTTGCTTATCACTTGTCTGCTCTTCTCTTGTCTTTCCACCAGCTACTCTTTCCTTCTTGGCCAGGCTTACCAAAGGTGTCATATCACTGTTTGGATGCAAAGCAAACCCATGCAGGGCAGCTCTTCCCCCACAGAACCCATGTGCTGGGATGAGAAATGGCCACATCTAGGTCTAAACCTGTTTTTTTAGTCTAGCCACACTTTTTCTTAAATGTGCTCCTGTATCACCTCACTTTCACTTTTTCATTTCCTCCTCCTTCACCTGCCTGCTGTGTCTGTTTTTTCCTCTCAACTCCTGCTATTTCCTTACTTCCCTTTCCGCTTCTTCTCTGTTTCCTCTTGTTTTTTGAACTAACACCAAATTGATACTGATATGCTGGTTTTTTGCTTTATTGATCAGAGTTTGGGAGGGATATAATTTCTTCAGCCATTCCCCCAATAGCATAAGCATAGGGTGCCCAGAGCACTCCTGAACTACCTGTTTGTCTTTCTGTCCTTGTACAGTTTGGAAGGAGTGATTCTGCTGCTCCTAAAAGAGAAGGCTCACCAGGCTTTTGCCTCTTTTGTGAAATGACAGCAAAGTGATGTCACAGGTCCATCTCTGATTGATGCTTTCCCTCAATTCCCCTTGTTCTTACTTGTCTCTAGCAAAGAAAAAAAAACAAATTGAAAAAAAAAAAAAGAGGCTTTGGGGTTTTCACGGGGCTTTTTTTGAGCCCTAACATCTAAAGCAATGTCTTGCACATCTCTGCCTCTTCGTCAAGCATATCTACAACCCTTTCCTGGGCAAAACTGTTATTATCTCCAAAACAAGCAGGATTGTTTAATCCTTCCTCTTGAGATTTTTAATACAAATGCTTCCCTCCATACATATCTTTTGTATGATCTTCTCCCAAACAGATTACCTGAGCCTCCTATTGTAGGTCTTCACCAGAGGCCCAGAACAAGGGACTCCTGGTGGTGGAGCTTCTAGGCACCAACAATGTACAGACAGCAAACACAAGCACTAATAACTGTCATCAGTCTCTGTACCAGGCTGCATCCTTGCGGGATCTCCTTTGCTTCCAAACCTTCCCCTGGGATATTAGACTTTATTAAAAATAAATAGTTACAAATTCAGTTTTACAGCTGATGGCAGCAGGGACAAGAATGGAGAAGGTGAAAGGAGCAAGTTCAGGGTCTGCTGTCCTTTCAGGTCACTTGTCTGTCATCCTGGCCATGCTGTGCCAGGGAGCAGTCTGAGTGTGCAAGCACAGGGCCCTGCCTCCTCTGCCAGGCATCTCAGGAGAAGAGCAGGACGTGTCTTTCAAGAGGACTGGGAGAACTGGGTCTGAGTCCATGGAGTCAAGCTGCTTCTGGAGGTGACAGATGCCAAAAGCCAAGGAGAATGCAGAGTAGGCTATGCAGACTGTCCTTGTCTCCTAGCTTGGCATTTGCAGTGGAAGAATATGGATTTCAGTTCTCTTCTGTTTTATATACAAAGAGTCATGTGCAACAAGCAAGAAACATGCAAGTAAATCCCTTCCTTGAGACCATTACCCACTCCCTCCAGGAGATCTAAACTCTCTCATCCATCCCCATCCTGTCAGTGCTTAGGTATCACCCTTCTCCTAGTGATGGTTATGAGGTCACGACTCTTGACAGCCATGGCACCTACCCACATCAAGAGGGGACAGAAAATCTTATGATGCCACAACAGCAGAAATATTTACTGCGGGTCCCAGCATGTCCATTGAGGGCAGGGACTCCTGTCAACTCTCCAGAGATGAGAAACCAGGTGTCCTGCTCATCTGTCTCCCTGGCACAAGCAGCACACACAGGAAGAGTAATGTATCCTCACTCCTCCACCAGACAGTATGACTTAATGGGAAAGAGAGTATATCAGAGCAGCTCCAGGCCTTGATGTACCCAGGGGCTGAGATACAGTCACACGAGGCATTTTTTGGTGGGCAAAGGACTTATCCAGCTATGTAGGGGTGCAGAACAGAGGAAGAGATGGTGGGCAACGGGTGTGGAACAGGGAGGCTGGAGGAGTTAGATGGCTGACTCCCTGCGGTATGAGATTGTATCTAGGGGCAGAGTTGCCTGGAGCCGCTCCAGGTCCAGGTGGCTTCCAAAATCCATCATCTGGATGACTCCTCCTTCCTCCTTGGTGCTGCCCCCTAACACCACACCCACTTCATCATCATCTTCATCTTCATCTTGACTGACAAGAGCCAGCTCATTCTCGTAGCAGAAGGCACTGGGAGGTGGGGGAGAAGGTAGAATAGTCATCTTGCTTTCTTGCAGCTCCCTGGCTGAGCAGCAAGGTGTGCCAGCTACCTCATAGGTCTTGTGAAAGCGTGAATAATCCACTTTGTAGTGGTTCTTCTCCTCAAACACAACTGGCTCAAAACGATGACCCCAGAGGATTTCACTAGCAAGGTAAGAGCTTCGTGCCTGTGTGGTCATAGCTGTGGCTTCCACCATCCCCTCCAGGATAACGACAATCTCAAAGTTCTCTGTCTCCAGTTCCTCCTTGCCAATCCCATACAGTGGGCTCTCCTCATCAATCTCATGAACAATAATAATAGGCGAGACCAAAAATATACGGTCAAGGCCTACATCATAGCCTACATTTAGGTCCCGCTGGTCCAGTGGGAGGTATTCCCCTTCCTCTGTCATATAGGGCTTGATGAGCTGTGCTCGGACATGAGCCTCAACAATGTGGCTCCTCCTCAGGTTGCCCACCCGCCACATGAGGCACAACTTGCCATCCCTCACAGAGATGACCGCATGGTGACTGAAGAGGAGGGTCTGTGCCCGCTTCTTGGGCCTTGCCATCTTGGCCATGATAGTGCCAATCATGAAGGAGTCAATAACGCAGCCCACAATGGACTGGACCACAACTGCCATGATAGCCAGCGGGCATTCCTCAGTCACGCAGCGGAAGCCGTACCCAATGGTTGTCTGTGTCTCCACTGAGAAAAGAAAAGCCCCTAGGAAGCTGTTCACGTGCATGATGCAGGGCTTGAGGAGAGAGGGACCGCCTCCCACTGCTGGTGCATTGAGGTCACCATGGAAGAAAGCGATGCACCAGAAGAGGAAGCCAAAGAAGAGCCAGGAAACCAAGAAGGCGGCAGAGAAGATCATGAGCATATACCGCCAGCGTGTGTCCACACAGGTGGTGAAGATGTCGGCCATGTAGCGCTGAGACTTGTTGCTCAGATTGGCAAAGTAGACGTTGCACTGGCCATTCTTCTTCACAAAGCGGTTGCGGTGCTTCCTCCGGGGGGCGTGGCCCTTCCCATTCCGGCTGTGCCCGTTCATGCTGCCCAGCGTAGCGACCTTGTGTCCATCCTCTTCAGTTGAGACAATGCTGTAGCTGGAAGAGAAGAAACAGACATTTCCAGTAGAATTATGTGAGGGCTAATAGCAACCACTGAGACAGCAGGGGTGGGAGACACGTGGGAGGCTCACAGGGCTATGGTACTGTGGTATTGAATATCACAATAGCATGTTTCCCTGGTTTTTGCACCTTGGCCACATTGGTGGAGCTCAGCTGTAATACTTGCCTAGTCTTGCTGACGGGAGGTTTTATCTGACAGGGTAGCAAAACAGGAGAATCTTGTATTGCTGTGCTACCTTCCAGCCTTTGTGGTGAGAAGGGATCCAAGGCTTTAAAACCTGACAACAGCTGGGACACCCAAGAAGCCTGGGAGCAAACACCCACAGTATGGACACATTTTTGGCCCTGACATTATATAAGGCCATGAGTTTCCATTTTCTCCTCACTCTCCTCACTGATTCCACAGTGCATTGGTGACAGTGTTTATACACTTCTTGTGCTCAGGACAATTCTGTTGCCACAGCAACACATGTGGCTTCCAGCATCCTGCATCTGAAGCCAAAGGTATAATTTGGAGATCAACAGCCAAAACACTGGCAGTTTCCCTGGCAGAAGCTCCACAAAAACTTTCTGGGATATGTTTGCCCGTGTGGCTCCACTCACTCAGAGGCAGCACTGTCACTGTCCCTCACATGCTGCTGGGACAAGTTGCAGATAATTCCTTAAAGATGTGATGGCAAAAGATGCTTTGCCCACTCAGGAAATCAGACGAATGCACAGACCCACCAAGACTGCTCTGCCCTCATGACCACCAAGCTGCAGTTTCTCAGGACTCCTCATTCTGGCAATGTCTCCCTCCCACCCTAAAGTGTTGACATGTCATCTGGGGCCCTCCAGCTTAGGCTTCATGACTTCTATCCTTCTCTCATAATGAGGTTAGCATGGGTGGCTGGAGTTGTGATTTTCGGGGACACAGGGCTTCTGTAGTGCTGCTGGAATCTGTAATTTCTGGTCCAGCACCATGCAGTTCATTGCTTCTTGTCCGTAGTACTCTACTGGGTATGGCACTTTTTGGGCTGGAGAATGAGCCATACCTTGGAGCAGGAAGGCCCTTGCAAGGTAATTTGAGAAGAAGATACTGAAAGGCAGTCTGAGGTTAGGGCCTGAGGGGCCAGTTGAGGAGGACCAGGCCACCCTGAGCAGCAGCAGTCCTTGAGAGGAGGGTTACTCACCGGTTGACTCGGACGCTGCCCATTGCTCGCTGAATCATCAGGTGTCAGGGGGCTGTGGGAGCTGGGAGGGTGCAGGATCTCATGCAGCAGCACTCATATGGGATTGGGCAGATCTTGGTTTCACCTCTGGTGAGCTGGGACCCACACTGACATTGTGATTACTCCTGGGCACTGCACCTTGCAGAGGATGAAGAAAAGCCCTGTCAGAGCCTCCCTGACAGCACCTGTCCCAGTCCCAGTGTAGGAGGCACAGGGCTCCCAGCCTTTTTCTCAGGAGGGGTCACCATGGAAGTGAGTCTGGAGTGTGTCCACAGGGCACTATGCAGCAGCTTGGCTCAGGCAGATGAGAAGATGACAGACACAGATAGGGTGGCAGGTCCCACAGCCCCCGCGCTGGGAGAGGGACATGGCCAGCTGGTCACCGCTCTCCAGACCAAGGGCACTATGGCTGAACAGCCTGCAGTGCCGTTATATTAATATCATAGCTTACAGCAGGAGGAGAGCTCAGCCAGGTTAAATACCTTCCACACAAGGACTAACAAAGCACAGACATGAACAGCAGCCCTCCAGGATCCCCATTAGCCCAGCCTCACCCAGAAGGGATTTATTTCCAGGGGGTACAGAAGGTTCCCTGTTTCAAAGAGGAGAAGAAAAGCAATGGGTAGAGCCAAAGAGAACTGATGGAAATAAAGAGCGTAGCCAAAAAGAAGCTGGTTAGAGCAAACAGACCTTGCAACATGCCCTGTGTCCAGCATCCAAGGAGCAGCAGAGCAGCAGAGCCCTGGGGAGGATGTCCAGCAGATGTTATGTCCTGACCCAAACTGAAGAATGGGGAAACCAAAGACTTAAGAGCCGACCTATCACACCTGTACAGAGCTGTTGGGAAGTGAAATGCAGCAAGGAGGTAATGACTCACAGATTAGGAAAGGCTTTGTATACCCATGATAATCCTGCGCTGTAACCTTTGGATTACAGCAGCCAGTGCGGAGCACAGGACGTAGACAGAACCAGCTAGCTCACTTCCTCTTAGCCTCACTGATGAGCAACCAGTGGTTGCCATATCTGGGACAAATCTAAGGAGTTTTGGGTCAAAATCAAGGTTTAGAGTTGCTTGTGAGTGGTCATGCATAAACAAGCAAGAGGAACAGCAAGTGATGTTGTCTGGCATAGAAAAGTGTTGAGAACCATCTTTGACTACGTATCAGTGTTTCAGAATGGGGCTTCATGTCAGTATGGGTGATCACCAGCTCTTCCCAGTTAGGAGCACATGTTAGAAAGCAGCAAGTAAGGAGCTGCAGACATTTCCTCTGATGTGCAAGCACTGCTGTTTTCATGTCCAGAATGAAGATAAGCCAGCAGTTTCTCCTCAGAGACCGAGGTTACTGAGGTGATTTAAGTTCTGTGGCAACAAAATAAGGTTATTCAGTAAACCACAACTCACTACAGAGGTAAAAATGAAGAGCTTCCAAAAATTTCCATCAGAAAAAAGCACTTTGGCATTGAACTCAGTCAGCACACACCTCCTCAACACCCTACAGCATCCAAGTCTTTAAGGAAGGTAGTTTTGAACAGATACAGGAAATTTTGTTGTGCAGATGGGTAAATCTATACCAGAAACTGGGGTTGGTGACCAAAATTAATCAGAAATGCTGAGATAGGTCCAGGTGATGAAGAAAAGTCACTTCATACCCACATGACCTTGCTAGGATAAAACCAAGACGTATCTTCAGCGATTACATGGAGAGTTCCTACTGCAGGCGAGTTTCTACTGCAGTGTCCCACAGGCCTTTAAGAGATAACAAAGGCAGCCGGTTTAGGTATATGCCTCTAGGCCAGCTCCAGACAGGATGGGAAGGGCATCCTCTCCAACCAGCACCTTCCTTAGCCAATCCAGATAATCCAAGCTTACCCTCCACCTTTCCCCAGCTGCAGGAACAGATGCACAATCTTTAGAGACTTTGCATTTCTGGCCCAGGCAGTGACAAGCTCCAAAAGAAGAAGAAAAAAGACCTAAGAAGCTTCTGCTCACTGCACTGGTATGCAGTGGCACCTGGATTTCTGCTCCTCCTCACCTTCTCCACTTCCAATCACCAAGAAGGGGCAAAGAAAGCAGATGAAATGTAAAGTCTTTGCTTATAACAGCTATGGATAGGAATGGGCACACTGAGTGCTGCAGCCCATGCTGCTGCGCTTCCTCCTGGCTCCCACACAGCAGGTTTATTAAATTCAATTCTTACACTGAGAACTCCAGAGCTGAACACAGTGCTGAAGAACCCATGGGCTGCAAAAGCGCTTTTTTGACAGTGTGAGGGTAAGCTGAACCCTCATGATCACAGAGCACCTCAGCCTCAATGCTGCTGGTGAGCAGAGAGGAGATCATGAAGCTACCGGAGACCACCAGTGTGTAGGGGAGGACAGGAACCAGTTGGCCTGAGGCAGACAGCATGGGGCAGAGGGGACAACACTGCCCCACGGGCTACCGAGGCATCGCCAGCAGCCAGCAAGATCAAGCAGCTGGTATTTTGGAGCCAGGGCTCACCCTGGGCAGAGGCAGGAGGCATCAGCAGCGCTTTGGCCAGAGCCATAGCGCCTTGGTGCTGCCGATCTGATTCATCCCCTGCTGCCAGCTGGCGCAGGGAAGTGTTAGTAATACCGGGCACCACAAACTTGGAGCGGCACGAGCCAGGAGACGAACGAAAATAAACCCACTTACCACTTCCACCCCAACACACCCCCACAGCGTGCGGTGCCGCCATGGAAAGACAAACAGGCAGGTGAGAAGCCCTGGGCTGGGACTGCCATCTCATCAGGCCGGTGTTTGCATTACGCCCCCCTAGATGCCAAGGAGGTGAGGTAGCCACCACCTTTCCTTGGTAACTGGTGGCCCAGGGCTACCACAGACATACCTGCCTGTCTGGATGGTGCCAGCTCGGAAAGGCCAGGTGACATAACAGGAGCCTGAACCCTATGCAAACTCTGTTCAAATGGCTGTGAAATGGTCCTGTTGCTCCCTGGAAACCTGGAACACAAAGGGATGAAGGAGGAAAGCTCAGAGATGTCTTCAGCTAAAAGGAACGACATTCATATTCCAAACAGGCATCTGCCTGTCACAGGGACAAGGAGGATGAAAGCCTGGCCAAGAGCAGAGATGCAAATTCTGGAGCATGCCCAAGGACCATTCTTGGAGCTTGCTCTGCCTCCTGGAAGGCACTGGTGGAGGGGAAAGCCATGGGTCAATGGCAACTCCTGGGAAGTGGGATGAAACCACAATGATGGCTGTAGCAGGGGGACCCTGGGAGATGCTAGGCAGGAGACTGAGGTCTGGAGAGATGCCTTTCCATCCCTGTGATACCCTGTCCCCTTTGTTCATGAACACCCATGTATTTCATGGCCTGAGGAAGCTCCCCAGCACTTTGGGAATCCGCTGCAGTATGGGCACTGCAGCCGCCGCCTTGCAGTGTTGAAGCTGTCAGCCAGGTGGGTCTCCAGGGGCCAACAGATGCTTCCAGACCTGCAGCTTCGGCTGCTCTTCTCAACCACTTTCCCCCTCTTGCACCCTAGACTGAGTGATGCCAGGGACACTGATGCCATGCTGCAGTCATCCCAGCTTTCCCAGGTGACACTGCGATCCAGCAGCACAAGCCACTGCACCAGCCCACACTGCTACCCTGGCGCTGCTCTGACCCCAAGCATGGGGCTAGGCTGCTGCCATTGTTTTCTGAGGGAGCTGGAGGCTAATAATGTCAGGGCACATTGTGGTGATGCCTCCAGCACTCCATCCCCAGTACATGGTGCAGTGCCTTGCACATCCCAGGCTTTTTCCAGCCCCTGCCAGAGAGGATCATATATTGTCAATCCTTCCTTAAATTTGCAGTGGAAGAGTCTCATGAAACAGAACATAAAAGTCCACACTGAAGCACTCCCCCACTTGTCTTTTTATAACAACCATATCTGGTGCTCTGGGACGTACACCGTGAACGACAACGATGGAAAAATCCCAGGGTATTTTTACATCCTTAGTCTTTGCTTTATCTGGAGACGTCTGGCAAATGCTTCCCTCCTGTCTGTGGTCAATACCGCAGCCGCTGGTTGTGTTGCGCCGCGTGCCTTATTCCTCTTACCAGCTGTGTAGCACCGTCTGGTCTTGAGATCAGCATCCACACAACCATCCTGCCGTCTCGGGCACACTGACAACAAAGCAGCTATCTGCTCACTTCTTGGGGACTCAGGTTGGAAACACCTGCAGCACAGTGAGAAGCCCTTTGGCTTTTTGCAGAACCTTGCAGACCCACGGCATTTGTCTTCCCCATCCGCTTTGTAACTTCATGTCTTCTCCTCTTCCTCACGAACATTCCCAGTATTCACACTGGGGCTCACAGGACAGCTCGTTGCTGAGGGGCTGTCTTGCCACAAAAGCCAGCAGCTCCTCCATGTCGGCAGGGCTGAGTGCTAGGCGCTGTACGAGCACATGCGAAGGCACAGTCACCGTGCAGGAGAGCTTTACCATATTAAAAAGGCAAGTGACATATGGAAGGTGAGGGGAGGAAGCTGTAATCAACTCTATACCATTTTTATATACACACTTCTGCCTTTTCGTTCAATAATTATAAATAGATCAAGTAAGTGCCAACAGTCCCCATCTGCCCCTCAAGGCATGATCCGCTGACCGGTTTCTCTCTCCAAAAGAAGATTTTATTAATGTGCCTCTGCCCAGTTTATATTTTGGGGTGGAGTAAGAAAGGGGGATTTTTTTCTTCCCCCTGTGAAGTTCTGGAGCCTGGGGATGGGTAATATGAAAACAAAACAAAATGATTTGAAGTTAAACCATCTCAGTGTGTGACTCAGAGCTATTCATAGCTCCCTGAAGCCAGCTGCAGCAACGGAGCCAGAAGGATTCTGCCCGTATTATTATTCCAATTACCATCTGAATTAAAAGTTTGAGCAGTGATCAGCCCACATACTGATGGGAGGGGGAGAGAAGAAAGCAAAGAGAGAAGGAGAGAAAGAGAGAGAGGGAGAAAAAAACCCCACATAAAAATGGGATCCACACAAAGGTCCCCGGGATGACAAAGTTGGGATGAGGCATGGAAAGGTGGCAGCATCACCTCCTGCCTGCTCCCACACCACCACAGTGACACCTTCTCCGGCTGCACACTCGGCACCAGTGATGCAAGAGCAGCTGCCTGTTCCCTGGGATCCCAGCTGAGGTTGGGGATACCCCACAGTAGGGCTGGTAGGACTAGCACAGGTGCTAACTGTCCTAGGGAAAAAAATGGGGCTGAGGGGGCCAAGAGGCAGGGGCAAAGGGGCAGCTGAGTAGAAGAGTAAGGAGAGGAGGATGCTGGGGTAGAGAGGATCTGGGGAGAAGTCCCCATTTATCCTAGTTGAGTGATGTAGGTGGGAGTTACTCTTTGTGGCCAACATCACAGGGAAAATTAAATGCTCAGAAGTTCCCTGGCCTTCCCTGTGTGGTCTTGGCCAAAAATGAGCCAGGTTTTTGTGGCAACCAGCATACAGACTACATCCCACCTGCTCCCAAGGAAGTGCTGGGCCAGACGTATGCCCCAGCAGCTGTCCTGCCAAAACCATGGACTAGACCTCAAAGGTGCAAAGCCAACAAAAGCTGGTGAACCAAAGGTGCAGGGGTGTCTCTCAAGTCCCCATATCCTGAGCAGCTGTGGTGCACTCAGATCACTTCCTCCAGCTTCCCAGCATGACTGCACCAGCAAAAAGGGCATGTCCAGTGAAAGGGCATCTCCCCTTATGCCCCCACTCCAGGAGCTCCTTTCACTGAGCATCTTGCATTGTTGGAGCCTTGCCAAAAGGCTGTCCCCAGCAGCAGTGTCCCTGCAACTCAGCATCTCTCCAGAACAGATCCCCTCCTGAGCCTGTGCCATGGCTCACATGGGCCTTCTCAGTGGCTTTTGGCTAGTCAGGGATAAGGGCTGTCCATTATCCATGTGTGGGAAAAGGTGGGCAAGGATGGCTCATGTCATCTGCCTGCCTGGGGAAGTTGTATTCTTGACAGGAAGGGGTGGTCTGCCAGTGCCTCTGCAAAGCAGCCCACTAGGCAAGTGCCTGCAAATGAGTTATGAATGATTATATCAACAGTAACTACAGCAAAGGGCATGTAATACCTAGGGCAAAGCCTGATCTGCACCAAGCTCCCCAGTAAGAAAGGCTACAACCACTGCTCCGCATCTGGCTGCTGAAAGAGGACTCAGTTCCCAGCCTGGCCTGGCAGCTCAGCACTAATCTGTTACTAAGAGAAAAAAACCACAGTTCCTCCCCAAACCCTTGTCACTACTCTAACAAGTAAACCAGTGGAGCCGTTAGTCTCCTGAGAGGGTTCCAACTTCTCCTGCCAGAAACAGAGCTGAGGGAGCATCCCAGGTAAGCTGCAAAAGTGCACTCCTGCAGAAAGCGGATCGACTGTTTCACTACAAGTCTGCTGACTGGTGTTGCTGCAGCTTGCTTGCTCTGGTTGAACAAATGCACCTGAAGGACATTGGGCCTAAATGCTGCCTGATGCCCATGGTAGCAAGGACCGTCCCCTCTGCCTTCCCTGCCCCTGGGCTCCTGGTGTGACAGGGTGTGCCAACGCAGAGGGGCTTGGGTGCAGTGGCAGAGCGGTGAGAAGCGTCAGATGTGCTTTCACAGCGCTACATCTGTGGTGTCCCCTGCCATCGTTAGGGTTATGGTCCTACCCCTGCTACTCCGGACTCTGATCCTCGCTTCTGCTGGAACCTGCATGTTCACCTGCTCCTCGCCTGCTGGCACTCGGTGCTACCTGCAGCTTCCGCCTAGTCATCTCCACCCAAACACAAGGCCCTTTCTTAGTGGTGAAGAACAACAGGAACAGGAGAGGAAAAGACTTCTAGGGCTGCTGGGTCTAGTCCTGTGGCAGGCATTGTCCCTTTGTCATGCCATTGAACTTTTTGGAGGGATAAAGTTCATCCCCATCTGGCCTCTGGGATTCCCAGTGCCCTTCATCACCCCTCGCTCACTGTGCTGCTGGTGGGGCCAGCCTACATATAACTCATGAGGTTATAGGACTGCTTTACCCTCCTCTATAACAGTTGCTTTTGACATCCTCTTTCTATAAGACTCTTTGCAGCAGTCCTCTCTGCATGGGTGCCTGAGCAGGCTGCCAGCAAACCTTGTGGCCTGGCTCAGAAAGGGAGTGAGCGAGAGGGGAGAGCAAAGCTGAAGGCAGGGGAAGAGAGAACAGGCAGTGAGAGGCAGATGGGACGAGGCCAGAAGCTCATTGCACCAGCACCAGTGCTACTTCTTGGGGAAGGATGGAGGGAAGGAGGTGAGGAGGGAGGCAGGAGAGGTGTCAGGGCCTTTTCTCTGAACCTTTTGCAGGGGACAGAGTGGGGGACGCTGCCTCCCTCATTTTTGCTCAGCACCAGGCTCCCTCTGAAGTGTTTCAGGAGAAATGTTGCCATAGAAATAAAACAGCCGTCCAGATTGTGAGGGGCAGGCCTGCCATCATGGTGGCAGGGGCTCATGCAGGCGTGGGCAGAATGGCAGCAGGAGTCCCCAGCCGGTAGCAAGGGGCAGCACTGGGCTGGAGGTTCATCTCCAGTGAGAACCATAGTAGTGCTGCCATGACAACATCACCCGTGCCAGCCCCAGGTGGCATCTCCTCCCCAAATGCACTGGTGGGTGAGTGCCATAAATGCCTCAGCAGGCAGGCTGCCCACCACTAGGGTCCCGAGTGGACAGACATGGAGGTTCACATTTCTCTGGGGCAGCTGGGAGAGGGACACACAACAGCTGGCTCCTACCTCTAATTTGCATGGGCCACAGCACCACCTCCACTGCTGGAGAACAAGCCTGAGATGTCTGAGGCCAAGAATTAGCTCAAAGGTGATCCCTGCCTGTCCCGAGCCCCCTGCTGCCAGGGGATCAGCATCTCTCCAGAGGAGTCTTCAAGACCAACCATCCCTGGTAAAGCCACCTTATCTGGGGAGGAAAATCAGTGGCAGTGCTTCTAGGGGATCCACGTGAGGCCCCTCCAGCCTGGGAAGGGGCAGGAGAGCAAAGCACACCGTCGAGGAACACTCGTATCCCGGCGCGGTGTGGCAGCGCTGCGAGGCAAGCGCAGACGGCTTCACTCAGTCCTGACCATTCACAGAAAGGCGAGCGGCAGCAGGAGGCTGGGGAGCTGCGTGTGCCAGGAAGGGATCGATTGCTGAGCCGCCTGCATCCATCTATCGATCCCCAGATCTGCTGTCGGGTGAACTTGGCACAATAACTAGACAGGGCAGCGGGGACTTGCTGAGAGCAGATTGCCGTTAACAGCTCTGCTTTGCGTCTGCACTGATGTCAGCGCGTAGCGGGTGCAGGTATCCATCACCGTGCCCTGCTGCCCCTTACTGGCACCCTCCTGCTGGTGGGTACCAACCCAGGAATGCAACTGCTCCCAGGGTTGTGGCCAGTGCCCAAGCTTTGGGTGTCTGAGTGGCCAGAGGGGCCAGCGGGGACCCATCCTGCGAGGTAACTCCCTTCCCTGGCCAGCTCCTCATTTCCCAGCTTTCCTTGCAAATCATGGTGGATGGGGGGGCTGCAAGGGGCAAGGACAGCTGCCAGCCCCCTGCCAGCACCACACAGAGTGACACCCAAGGAGGGGAAGAAATGAAAGAGATGAAAGGTTAAGAAGAAGCATCTCCACAGCCCTCTGGATCAGCCCTCTCCAGCTAACCCTGTCCATGGCCATCCTCACCTTCCCTCCTCTTCCCTACTACTCCCCGTCCCCACCAGTTCACACCTCTTTCCTAAGGTACATATTACCCCTGTGCTTATTATTATTGTCAGCGGCTACAAACAGGGCTGGCCATGTGCCGGGGTGGGTTCGGTGGGTGCCACTTCCAATGGCCAGTGGAGAGGGGGAATGTCCCCATCTCTGCAGTCAGATGTGCTCCCAGTGCACACACCTCCCCTCCCCACCCCCCGTCTCCTCTCAAGCTGCAAGTGACCTCAAGGTTCAGGTCCCACTCCACACCTCCCACATCCTACAGCACATCCTCTCAAGAAGCCAAAGAGGACACAAGGCAGGCGCTGAGGTAGTCTGGAGCAATGTCACCTCCGCCATGCATCCTCTGAGTACACTATCACCATCTGCCCTTCACAGCACACCCTCCAAAGGGAGGAAGGGGGGAAGGGAGAGGCCCAAGGGCCACTGTTTGCTTTGCCATGCATGGAGCCATGCATGGAGCCAGGCCTGGGCAGTGGGGACAGGAGGCTCCAGGCTCTTGGCTGAGGATTTAGTTTGTCTCCAGATGATTTCCCCAGGAGGGAGGGCATCAGGAGCTGAGGGTGACACCAGGGATGTCCAAGGTGACCTGACTCCACTAGGCAAACCTGCCTGCCCACTCCTGGCAGAGATGCCAGCCTTGGCAACAGAGAGCAAAGGCATATTTTCTATGGAATTTCTCTTATGGCCTCCTCCTGAGCTCCTTCACCCAAATCCAGTATCCAGAAGACCATGACTATCTGGGGCATCTTGGACCACCACCATCAGGATCAGCCACAATGGGACTAGAAGAGCTGGAAGACAAGGGAGAGGGGGGCAGGTTTGGAGCCCAAAAAGCTCCATGGGCAGCTCGAGAACCAGCACAGCCACTTCAGTCTGAGTTAGACCTGAGTGGTTGGAGAACATGTCTCCAGCTCCATTATTCTCCAGGAACTGGCTGAGACCATTGCTCGTATGGAGCAGGAGAAACAAAATGTGAGCAAGACTCAGCCCCAGGCAAGAATGCGCTAAGGAAACACCGGGAGCTGAAAAAATGAAGAAGTTACCTGCAAAGTGACCAAAGTCAGGGAAGAGTGGTGTGGGGAGGGAAGTTGGAGAGGTTTACAGGCAAGTACCCACCCTTGCCCCTGGGCCCGCAGCCACTGTGGTAGCCATATGTGCGCACACCATGCACACAGGCAACTTTATTATTCACTGGCACGCTCACATGAAGCCACGCATCTCTCCCTAAGTTATATTTATAGCTGTTCCTCAGAGCGAGCGCAGATGAAACAATACATTATTTTCCTAAGGAAAAAAATCTATTCCCGGTCTCATGCTGATAAGAGGAGCAACGTGCCCGGTACCGCCTCTTACCCAGGTCCTGCCGAGGGCTGCCGCCTGCTCCAGCCGTGCCGAGCCAACATCAGAGGAAGGGAAAAGCGGCCGATGTCTCCATCTCACCATTAAATGTCTCAGCCGGACCGGAGGAATCAGGGAGGTCTCTCTGCAGCCCTTGCTTGCTTCTGGCTCTTTTTCCTCCCCCCGAGGAGCTACTTCTCCACCGTGACCTGCTCCTCTCCCAACTCTGCCCTGCCTACGCCAGCGCTCTCCTCTCTCCTCCTGCCTCTGCCTCTCAGAATTTCTCGCTCCCGGGAGCATCCATCCCACGGAGCATTGATGTGCCTTCGTGGCTCAGTGACGGGTTCAGGTCTCCCCCTCCTCCCTGGTTCCCTCATTCCCTGGCATTATTCGCTCTGTGCCCCTCAATGCCCCCCCTGCTTTAGTCCCCCCAGTCCCCCCTCTCCCTTCCACTCTACCTCCCTTTGCGCTCCGCTCCCTTTCCCTGGCTGCCTCTCCCCCTCGCTGATTGCTATGCAGTCTGTAGCTGAGAAGTCAGTAACTCTGTGGTAGGATCCAACAGCTTTCTGCTACTTTAGCCCATCCTCGCGTGTGAGCTCAGAGCCGTGGAGGCACTGCTGCGGAGCTGCCATGGGGGAGACCAGAGCGCAACCATCAGCAGCAGGAAGGGGACAGCGAGGCCACTGGATGCCCCCAGGGAGGCAAATCCTCCTTCCAGGCTGGTGCGAGGGGTTGAAATTGCCACTCTTGGGGTTTTCTTTGCACCTGGATTTGGGGTGCTGGGCTGACCCCTTGCCCTGAGGAAGGACCGGGCTCTCTCAGTTTGTGCAGGGTGTTTGTGGCAGGGTGTCACCTCTGGGCATCCACAGCCTAGCCTTTCCTTGCACTGCAGGAGCCATCCTGCCAGGATAGATGATGTCAGGGACGGAAGCATGGGCAAGGAGGGACTGGCTCTTGGGGCTCCAGGGCAGTGAGTGGTCACTCTGACAGGAAACCTGTCCCAAAAAGCTTCCCTGGGTTTCCATCGGCAGCAGCATCTTAGGGCGGTTGAAGAGGTCACTTCTTGGTGGCAAGACGAAGGGACAGGGGACCCTGTAGCAGTAAAGCTGGAGGCTGAAGAGCCCCTGATCCCTCAGGCAGTGGCTGAGGCACAGGCTCCTGAGGACAGCCCTGCACCAGGCCAGCAGTATCCACAGGCATGATTTCCATCTTGGTGTTTCATCTGCTATCCCCAGCATTAAGGCCTGTGCTGAAAAGTGAAAAAAGATTTTTAAAAAACCCAACACCTTTGTGGAGTGTCCTCTGGGTCACAATCCTGCAAAGATCATGACCTTGCCTCCCAAAATCATCCCAGGTTCTGCTAGCAAACGGAATGCCTCCTTGCACAACATGCTGTGGGGACCACTGTCCCCCACCAGCATGGGTGAGCACCACCATGGCAAGCAAAGCCTGCTCTCACCTAGCAAAGCCACTCCAGGGGAAGCAGAGGGTATTTTTAGCAGCTCTCCACGCAGATGAGCAGCTGCAAATGGGGAGTGCATCAGCCTCCTGCACCAGCCAGCTCACACCCGCCTACCCAAGGCTGCTCCCCACTGCTTGAATGGGGTGCCCTGGGCAGCTGCAGTGCCTGGAAGGAGCAGGTCCATCCTGCTCCCTCCATCCCCTCTGCAGCTGTCCCTGTGGGGTCCTGGTTCAGGGAGGGTGACTTGCTTTCCCCAAAGCCCTGTCCCTAGGGTCTGTGGGGCTGCTTTCCAAGAGCCACTGTCTGGGAGCTGAACAGGTGCCCTGTGGCAAAGAGCACTGGCCCTCTGACTCTGTAACAGGCCTTTCCCCTTGGTGTGGTCAAGGGATGAAGATGCTGCTGAGACATCTTGTTCCTTCCTGGGGCAGATGAAGTCAGTGGGCACCCACATGCTCCTGTAGCTGCCTCAATTTCAGGTTGGGTTTCAGCCTCTTTGTCTTTTCTTCCTCATCGCTGGCTCTCCCCCATGACCTCACAGTGTTTCCCTTCACCTGTGCATCAAGTGGATTAAAAGCTGCACCTCGTGCACAACATGGCACCCTGGTGCAACCATGAAGCAGCTGGCATGGCCAGGGCCATCAAGAGGGACATGGGGACGGTGCATCAAGGATGCCACTAGCCCCTTGCTGTCCTTGTGCCCCTGGGATGCCATGCCCCGGGCCCCCCAGGCCCGCCGGCCCCGGCAGCGGGTGGCCGCCCACCCACCACCCCCACC
>JANHGL010010954.1:32335-48163 GCA_024611195.1 Ceyx melanurus | reverse complement strand
AGAAGATCATCTAGTCCAACCCCCCTGCCACAGCAGGATCACCTAGACGAAGTCACCCAGGAACAGATCCAGGCGGGTCTTAAGTGTCTTCAGAGAAGGGGACTCCACAGCCTTCCTGTGGATGTTCCTTTTACCCTAAACCTCTTGTGCTCCAACTTGCATCCACTGCCTCTTGTCCTATCATTGGATGACATTGAGAAGAGTCTGGCTCCATCCTCCCTACACTCACCCTTAACATACTTATAGACATGGATGAGGTCCCCCTTCAGTCTCCTCCAGGTTCAAGAGCCCCAGCTCTCTCAGCCTCTCCTCAGAAGGGAGATGCTCCACTCCCTTAATAATTTTTAGTGACCCTGCAGTGGACTCTCTCCAGTAGCTCTTTGTCCTTCTAGAACTGGGGTGTATATAACTGGATTATATACATATTTATTTCACAAAGCTATTATGGGAAAAAACTGCAAGGTATGAAGCCTGCTAGTAAAAAAAAAAATCCTGTGTAAATAGGTGTTCACGAGCAATTATGTGAATGAACTGATGACTGACTAGCACTAATGCTTTCATGTGAGCTCTTTGGTTACCTGGCAGTACATGGAATAGAGTCTGATCAGTAAGAACAGTCCTGTTTTTAAAATCACCTCCCAGTTTCTGTTTTGTTTGTGAACGCCTACTGTTAGCCTCTTTTGTGACACAGCTCCCATAGAGTATATAAAGAACTGCATTATCAATTAATTTGCCTGGCTTCATTTCCCAGCTGTTCATCAGTGTTACACTATGCATTAAAATAGCTGTCTTTGAAAATTTTACAGTAGAAAATAAAACTGGATCCTGGGCTGCATTGAAAGAAGTGTGACCAGAAGGTCAAAGGAGGTTATTCTCGCCCTGTACTTTACGTTGGTGAGACCCCCACCTGGAGTACTGCGTGCAGCTCTGGGTCCCCCAGCATAAGAGAAACGTGGACCTATTCAGAGGAGGGCCATGGAGATGATCAGAGAGCTGGAGCACCTCTCCTATGAGGACAGGCTGAGAGTGTTTGTTCAACCCAGAGAAGATAGGACTCCGGGGAGACCTTATAGTGGCCTTCCAGTATCTAAAGGGGACCTGCAAGAAAGCTGAGGAGGGACTTTTTCAAAAGAGCTCATAGTGATAGGACAAGGGGTAATGGCTTCAAACTGAAAGAATTAAGATTATGAAGGAAGTTCTTCACTATCATGATGGTGAGGCACTGGGACAGGTAGCCCAGGAAGACTGTAGGTATCCCATCCTTGGAAGTGTTCCAGGCCAGGTTGGATGGAGCTTTAAGCAACATGGTGTAAAGGAAGATGAACCTGCCCATGGCAGAGAACTTGGAACTATGTGATCTTTAAGGTCCCTTCCAACTTGAATTATTCTATAATTCTATGATATAATAATTTTTTTTTTGAAGCCTGGGAAAAAGTAATACAGACATATAATGTTTTCACTACTGCAGAGAGGAAAACTTGCATTTCATGTTGATAAAAGTTCTTTCTGTTGAAAATTAGGAAGATGTTCCCTGGTGATTTTCTCCTAAGAGTCTTTAAAATGTATTTTTCTCATGCCTTCAGTGTTCTCTACTGCAAAGCATCTACTAATATGATAATTTAATTTTTTGCTAATCTTGGATACTATTTCAAAGAAAGTTGTGTTTTTTATTATACAGTATTTTCCTTAACTTTCATAAAATTATTATAAGTTTTTACCTCCACTTATTATGACACTGTTTAATTCTGCACTCTGCTTTATAAAAATATTTTTTCCAGTTTGGAATCATCACTTTAAATGTTGTCATTACTCAAAGAATTCCAATCCTGTGTGGAGCATTTATACAGTCATTAAACATTGATATGTCTAATAGGTTAAACCTGTATGAAGGAAGATCTGGGCGATGGTGTTGTAATGCTAATACAAAAAGAGCTAAAAGTGACCAGAAGGTCCTTCTCCAGGGGAGTGTCTCACAGAGATTGCCCTGTATGTCAATGTCTCTTATCCCTGGCCCAGGGAGAATGAAAGCTGTTGTATGTACAGCACTCATTTAATTTTTGACTGACTTGCTGACATTGCCAACAGAAGGGTGAGTTTGAGCCATCTGCAGTGGTCACATTCTATTGGGCAACTTTGCTGTAGGACCTGATCTGAGATGGCAAACTCATTTCACATAGATTACCCAACAGCCTTCAGATATAGCAGTGGTGGTTGTTACTGACCTGGGCGGGATTCAAACTGGCACTTAAAGCGTGAAAGGTTCCATATGCCATTATCTCCCCTGAGCCATTAGGTGACATATGGTTTCATTCTGAGAAAAATGATGCTAAGCTAATCTGAAATTATGTATGCAAAGGTTAAAGGCATCTTTTGGTGTACCTCATGGGAGCTTTTTAAAGATACTTTTATCACAGGGGAGAAATCTGTAGTGTAGAAATTATAAATCCCCTCATTCATTTAGTATGCCTATTCATGTTAAATTAAATGATCAGTGGTATCCTAAAATGACTGAACAAGTCAGGCCTTAGGCCTTACAGTTGTTTTTTTTTGCTTTATGTTTGATTTTGTTTTTGTTTTGTTTCAAGCTGGGTTTTTTTGAAAAACATGAGAATAATGATGGTTTCATGCTTTTGTTTCATTTCTTCTGTTCATTTCATTTTTTCATTTTCATTTCTTCATGTTTCATTTCTTCTGTTTTCATCCAGCTATGTTAATTGTTTATGTAAAATACGTGTATTAACTTAATTTACATCCACAGTTGCCATGTCAACTGGCCGGAGTTCTTGTGTCAACAAGACTCCAAAAAGACCAACAGGTCTCCTAAACCTACCTTCACAGCTTTTAGATGATAGCCTCAGATGAACTCCTGCTTCTGTACTTATTCCAAAGTATGTTCAGAAAACCTTTTGAGAAAATTTTAAAAGGTGATTGGAACAAGCTATCTACAGCTGAAGACGTGTTGAAATTATAATTTCTTCCAGGCTATGTATTTAATTTAAAATACTAAATTTTCTTTTCCCTTTTGAGTGAGTCCTGGTATCTAAACAACACCACAGAGATTAGCTTGATCTCACTTAAATTTCATGCAGTCCAACAGAAAGAGAATCAGAAGAATGCTTTTCCTACTCCCACAAATTTTTAAAGAAATCTAATGAAGTTGAGCTTTAACTACATGAATATTTAGAATAGCATGTTGACTTCATAGCTAGGTCTTGACTGACAATCTGAAAAATACATGACTTGCTGTCTGAAAGCTACTGAATGGAGGAAAGGACCCAGGTTCATTTTTCACTACTACTACTAGAGTTGCCTAAAAGTTTTATTTGGAAGGAAAAAGAAGACTAGGAGGAACCCAGGACCCATACTCACAAATATCCTGTCACAAATAAATCTTACAAGACTTGTGTCAACAACTGAGAATTACTGCTATTCTTACCCCTACTAGTTCTCACTTGCAATGTCATAATTTAACCCCGGGCCCCAGTGGGATGGGGGGAAGAATCAGAAAAAAAAAAAAGAAAAAAAAAGAAAAGTATGGATTGAGATAACAACAGTTTAGTAATTGAAATAAAAATAAAATATAACAATAATACTAATTAAAAGGAACATAACAAGAGAGTGAAATAAAATCCAAGAAAAGACAAGTGATGCACAATGCAATTTCTCACCTCCTGCTGACCATTGCCCAACCAGTCCCCAAGCAGCAATCAGTGTCTCTTGGCCAAATCCCCCACCGATTTTTGTATTGAGCTTTATGATCTGTGGTATGGAATATTCTTTTGGGTTGGCTGTCCTGGCCATGCTCTGTCGTGGCTTCTTCTGCTCCTGCTTGCAGACAGACCATGGGAAGCTGAAAAGTCTTTAACTTAGTGTAATGGGTCTGACTGAGCTGGAGTTAATTTCTCCAGGGCAGCCCTCCCAGTGCTGTGCTTTGCTGAGATCTGGAAAGGTGCTGGTAACACACCCCTGCTGTGACTGCTGCTGGGCAGGGCTCACACAGCACTGTCTGGTTTTCCAGCATTCTCCACACAGCAGGATGGTATGGACAAGATCTTGGAAGGGGGAAATGACAGACAGCTGACACAAACTGGTCAAAATTGACCCTACCATATGGTGTCAGCTGAACTAGAAAAGCTAGGAAAAGGAGGAGGGGAGTGGTGGCATTGGCTTGTCCTCCAGAGTGGAGTGTCCTCTATGTGTTTGGAGACCTGCTTCCCAGAAAGGGCCAGACATCTCCTCCTGTTGGGAAGTAGAGAGTAAATCTTTGTCTTCTTTTGCTTCCACATGTGCCTTGCTTTGCTTTTTCATTACACTGCCTTTGTCTTAACTCATGAGTTTCATCTTATATTCTTTCTGTTGGTCCAGCTGAGAGGAGGCAGGGAAGTAATAGAGCAGCTCAGTGGGAACCTGGTGTCCAGCTGAGGTCAAACCACCACACTTAGGATAAACACTGCTTAACAACAACCAATACATCAGTGTGTTATCAACATTATTATCATACTAAATCCAAAACACAGCACTGTACCACCACCTATTAGGGAGAAAATTAACCTCTATCTCAGCCCAAACCAGGACAATTGCATATGGAAATATATAATTTATAATAAAACCAGGACAAATGCTTATGGTGTAGTCATTTTCATTTAGAAGTATGGCATGAAATCTGAAGCACACCTGTTCATTTCACCAAGAATTTTGTTATATGTGTTTTTATTCTCCTCACATTTCCTTCTTCTTAGTATGCAATATAAGTGCAGATACTACAGGGGGCATAGGAGACATGTCATTATTCTCAGACATGAGTCTACAACTGTTGCACCAAAGAAATGTTACTTATGATGCCCCTGAACTTTTGTTGTAAATATGTCCCCAGAGAAAGAAAATATGCTTGTTAAGGGAGGGAAATTATATGTGGACGCATACCTCAAGAGGAGGGAGAGAATGATTGAAGTTTCAAGAGAAAGCCATAGGAGAAAAGGTCTTTTATAAACCACAGAGAAGCCTAGAGCATACTCTGTGGGATCTGGAGAAACAGATAAAACCAGGGAACAAAAAAGTATGTACTGATAGAATGATGTAAGCTACCAGGAGAAAGAAGTGGTTGTGAAGAATGAAAATATCAGAAACCTGCTGGAAATAAAGGTGTGACAGACTAGAAAGTGATCCTGTCACTAACTGTCTAAATTAGTTCATAAGCAATATATATGGAAAAGTTTTATTAACCTTTACTGCAAATAAGAGAAAATAGCATATATTTTAGTAATTCAATTCTATATGCCATTTTTGTAGATATATTATAAAAATCTACTTAGCCAAGGATTGGAGTTATGAATTTTAGAGAATGCAGGATGACTGAGCAGATTGGAACAGCTGTCTGTTGGGATAATTCTGAGGACTGAATATAAAAAATATAGTATATATCATCCCACACTCCCATAGTATATTTTGCTTCACTTTATTTCTGTGCAGTGTCAGTTTTTTGTTGCTTTTTATACTCCTTCCTATCAGGTATAATTAGCTGCAGTTTGTTTTGTTTTCCTTTTTCCTAGAGTCATCTACAAAAGCTCCCACTTGATGTGTTTGTGTAGATCTCTTAAAAGAACCATGAAAAGCATTGTCAAAAAGTTGCCATGAGCTAGGCAGGGGTCAGAACAGAAGGACTCAGAAGAGGAGTAGTGTGATTCTGAGATCAAGCTTGGGACGTTTGGGCAGAAAAAGAGCTAGGCAACACAGTTGCTTCTTTTAGTGTGAGATCTTATAAAGATACAGAGGATGAAGCTGCAACAGTAAAGATGATGAGATGAAGCAGCTGTGAGGCTGTCGGCAGTGATGCTTTTCAGGCAGTAGTGCTGCTAACCTGTTTCTTGCAGGGTCATAAGGAAGGAGGGAAGGCAGACAGCTCAAGGATCATGTTCAAGCTTCAAAACTGGCTCAGATTTTTCAGTTGCTTACTTTAGTTTGTGCGGTCCAAGATAGATTTGTAAGTTTCCCATGGGATGACAGGGCTGTTTTATCCCAAGGTGACTACTGTCCATAAGGAAAGTTAATAGTTTACATTCAGAGCTAAACCACAGCTGAACTGTGTGACCCTGAAGATTACATATGTCTCTGCAGAGTACAATTCTATCTGCTATAGAATTTACACCAACAGTGGATATAGAGCTAAGTAATGTGACTCAGGTTTTAAGCTGGTGGTTGTAGTAGTGGATCTCATCTAATTTTTACTACTTTATACTCCAGGACTATAAATCTTTACCACTTTGCAGTGTTTTACCCCTTAAAGAGGGTCTTTTTAAAGTTACACACTTGATACAGTTAAACCAACACTTGGGTAATAAATGATTATTTTATGCAGGTTAACCAAGGTCTTTTTCAATTGTACATCTATTTCCAATAGGTGGCACTCCAACAATTTATTTTAATGTTACGCTGTTTCAGTCTGGACTCTTGTAAAAGCAGAAGGTTCTGTGCAAATAATGAAAAATGGATTGGTAATTCTTTTATTTTAGACATCACTCCAAAACCTTGCGCGTTTAAGTATTGTATGTTCAAGGTTATAAACTGGGGAAATAACAGGGAAGGAGAAGAAAGAAACTTGTGGAATTGTTGATTTATAAAATATAGTGAAATGTGCTACAGTAATTTGATTTATTGTTCTCCAGTTATCTTCTGAGAATAATACAGTCCTTGGCCAGGAAGTCTGGAGTGTCTGGTGTGGAAGCAGCTCTTCTGTCTGGGGTGCTCTGGCATTTGATTCAACAAAGGGCTAATTCTTCTGGTCCTCAGAAGAGCTACTTCCACTAAGAGAAAAAGGGTAAAAAAATAGAGTTGAACTGGAGACCAGATTACAGGAGGCCACAAGAAGGAACTATGAGGCTGGATTTACCTAAATTCACAATAGCAATAATACTCTAATTAGGTCTATGTGCTTACTCATAAAGCTGAGCTGACATCAGCTTCTTGCCATTGTTTGGCAATGTTCATCCTGTTTGAAGCAGGATGAAATCTTGGCAACACTGAACACAATGGCAAAGATCCATTAAGTTGGAAGGTGCTTTTACCTTGTGGTGCTTCTACCTTGTGACACAGGGAATAACAAAGCTATGGAAAAAAAACCCAACCTCTCAGGTTCTGAATGCTCTTTAAAGCCAGTTTAGCCAAGAAGAAGAGTGCATGTTCATTGCTTTATAAGAAGCAAATTTGGTGACTTAGTGTGGTCACTCCATCTGACAGAGGAAGGTCATACAATTCAAAAGACTAGGGGATCTTGTTTCAGACATCTTGAAGTGTCAAGCAGCAGCATTATGACTGAGACCTTGCTACACTGATGAATCACAGAATGTTAGGGATTGGAAGGGACCTAGAAGATCACCTAGTCCAACTCCCCTGCCAGAGCAGGATCACCTAGACCAAGTCACCCAGGAACACATGCAGATGGGTCTTGAATGTCTCCAGTGAAAGAGACTCCACAACCTTCCTGGGGAGCCCGTTCCAGAGCTCCGTCACCCTCACTGTGAAAAAGTTTTTCCTTGGTGGAAAACTTTTCCTTTTTTACCTTGCTGGTATTTTATATGGTTCTCATGGATCTTTGTTTTATTCAGACAGTCAATCTCACTCAGTGAAACTTGGGTAAAGCCAAAAATAATGCCTCGGTGATTTCTTAGTTTATGGGTGCTATTTTGATATTTACTCTGTCATTCTGGATAACAGTTCATCCTTTCCTCTGCTCAAAAGAAGCAAATTTGAAGGTAAAATATATTTTTGAGTTAACAGTTTACATTTACAGTGTAGTAACAAACTTCTAGTGCCATTTCCTAAGGGATAGTTTGGCCTGGTTAATGGAGGTGGCAAATCAAAATTTCTGAAGGATAAAAGCAGGGTTTTAGCTAAACTTGCTATAATCTGGCAAGCCAAAATCAGAGGTAGTATTTAAGAAGATTTGGCACTGTGTAACTTTTATGTTTGCAGTAAAGGGTGGAGGATTTGCTTCACTGCAGGTTTACCTGGAACACAGAGAGCTTTGCCCTGTATTCAATATATTGGCTTTCATTTTAATGGGATGAGTTACCATTGATACACAAAATCAGCATATAAAGATTATTATCCTCATTGTGAAGAGATGTTTATAAGAGCTTAATAAAGATTTATTTTTTTTTAACAATAACTGCATGGTAGAAAAATCTACCCTTTTAACAGCTGCTCAGGTTGCTCTTTTGCCATGCCCTTCAAAACATGTTTGGTCAGAGTGCCTCACTGTCTTTTTGTATAGTCTATATTTGTGTTGATCAATCTGTCACACCAAACTAAACAACACTACAGCCGGACTGTAGTGCAGTATACTTTATTTTTAGGTTTCTGGAAAATGTTTGTGTCCTATGTGAAAGTTATGGAGAAAAGGCATCATTATGGAGGAATCCTAATTGTAAATTGAACCACATAATTTCCTCCATCCCCAAATTAGCAGTATAAGGTAAGAGAGATTGGATTTCAAAAGCTGTGGCACTCTTCCCTCTGTTCCAGTTTACTTGTCCTTGATTCATCTGGAGAGAAAGCAAGCACGTTGAAGGGCATAATAAATCGGATAACTACCATGTATAAACAATCATCTCTTAGTTTCATGAAGGTTTGAGAAGTCCAGTTATCTATCGTGTTAAATTCTTGATCCTTGTATGGTTTCAGATATCAAAGAAGCATGATTATATCTGTCAGACAGAGGAGTGAATTTCTTGTAGTGCTTTCCTGATGGAGTAAATGTTTTAGCTCCACCTTTACCTCATTTCATCCTCCTTGCCATCCTACAAGGGCTAAGATTTGGCACCTTTGACAATTTACTTGTTTTAATAAATCTGAAAAATGGTTTATTTGGCTATGTAGATTAACCCTGATTTTTCCTAAGTTCTGACCAAAATGTTTCATACAGGCTGTCTCTCTGTGATAGCTTCAGCTGGGGGTTTAGGACTCCAACAGATTTGCTATGATGGAATTTTGGTTGTTACGACCCCCACCTGCTCATTTCTCCTTACCAGCTGCAGGTTACTGCATTTCTGAGCCAGAATGACAGAATGGAAATTGCATCTGTATTTCAGTTGTCCCAGGTCAAAGACTCACATTTTATTACAAAACCTTCATTCTTGGCTTAAGATAGTTCACCAATCAGTACTTATATGCTTAGATGAGCTGGGAGCCTGGGAACCTGGGAGATAGAAAACTGGGACTGACAATTAGTTGCTGCAGTACTAAATGTGCCAACACATCTCTGTAGGACCTCTAGAAAAAAAAATAAAAACAAACCCACAAAAATTTGAACTTCTGCCTTGTCTTGCACCAATAGACCAGTTTTCATGCCACAGGACAGCAGCTGTTTGGAAAAGAACAACAAATTCAGTTGTAATTTCTTAAAAAAAAAATAATAAAAAAAATCAGATCTATCCAGGAATTCTGACACTTCAGAATTCATCACTACAGAAATGCAGATTTAGCTTTTAGCTTGGCTATGAATAAACCTGTGAAATCATAACCGGGGGAAAATCTATATGCATACTTCCTAAAATATTTTACATAACATATGCTGCATTTAGTATTGATATTTTGAACATTTGAAAAAATATTGTATAGTCAGATAATATTTTTGGTAATTATTGCTCAGCATTTTACTTTGTTCAAATTTAGTTATATTTTTTTATGACAGCCTATGCCTAAACAAAGTTAATTTTTTAACAGAAAGCATATCTGTTGGAAGAATGGTTGAGGTTTTTTAGCAGATTTTTTTTAAATACACATTTCTCACAAATACAATTTGACAGTTTTAGGATCTTTTCAGGACTTCCTCAGAAAAGCAATACTGCATATGCTCTTGATGTGTTCTATTATCATATAACACAATCTTTCTTCAGGGAGTAGGTAAAATAGTGTCAGTATATTACTTGGCAGTTGGGGAAAAGTGCTAATTAAAGCATAAATTTGGTTACCTAAGCTTATTAACCTATCCCTAATTAACAAGGCAATAGCTCCCTGAGTTTTGGGAACTGAAATATGTTGTGTTACACTCTTTCTGTGTAAGAATGCTAAGCTGCACCTTTTCATGTTGCTTCCTTTCTTCGGAGACAAAGAAATGTTAAATGTTGTCACCTCACTTCTTTCCAGTTTCTCTTCTATCTCTGAATATCTTCCTGCTTTTACTTATTACCTTGAAGCAAATTTTCTTAAAATCTCAGTTTCTTGTAAATTGAATCTGAAACTATCTTTTGAATTCAACTAAAGTTACTGAGAATGACTGTTTCTCCTTTTCTCTTTTCATGCTCTCTCAGTAACTTCATAGACAGTGAATTATTCTTTTACTCATTTCCATGGCACCTTTACTGTGCTAGCTGACTGAGATATTTATATTTTGTAGTGTGACTTGAAGGTCATTAATGCTGGACTCTAAGAAACTGCCAATGAAGAGAGAATTTTTAGAAGTCAGGACTCCTGACCAGTCCTACTAATCTGATGAAGGAGGCACACTTAATTGATTGAAATTAATTATGAATTTGCCAGATTTCCTCTGCTGCTAGATGTAGTCAGAACTGGTCTCAGAGCTTTGAATCCTCCAAAAGCAAGGGCTTCCCAGTCAACACTCAAAGCCTCATCAGGACTGCAGCCAGAAAGTTATCCAAAAGGTGACTGCTCATCCTCAGGTCACACGAATCATTGAATGAAAAAGGTAGAGGGGCAACATACTGTGCATGTATGTTCACACCATCATAAATCTGTGAGTAAGAAGCTATACTCTGCATTGATTCCAGGAGATCTTCCAGGGTGCATTTGTCCTCTTGTTATAGAGCTTTGTGGTAACACTGAAGATAAAATTTTTCTCATGTGCCCTGACTAGGATTTGTCCTGTGCCTTTCCTGCTGCCACAGCTGGTTGCATTTGGGGCTAACATGAGAGCAGCCATCTGATCTCGAGCAGCTTCTGTGACATGCAGTTTCAGGGTGACAGGGAAGAGAAAGTCAGTTTGTATCTAGATTCCTGTCCTCGGAGCGCCTTCCCACACTGCTACTCATAAACCTAGCAGGCTGTTGCTGCTACTCGTAATAACTGAAAAGTGGCTTTAAGTAGCTAGGGAAGGCTGTGAAAAGTGAGGTGAAACAAGATCAGGAGGTAGCTGTGGCTCTTAGTCCTGCTAGTAGGATGGCAGCTGTGGAGGCAGCTGCCCTGGATGGTCATCCCTCTTGCATGGCTTTCTTGAATAGATCTGTGTGTCTCTTTGGAACTTGGAGAAGGTGATGGAGCTTAGCCTAAGTGACCTTATAGAGGTGTAAAACATTGAAACTGAGGAAGCAGAAGCTCAGCTTGTCATGTCTAACGTGGGGACGTGAATGTCCTTTCTTTGACCTAGCTCATATGACAGACCTCCAGCCCCTGAAAAAAAACAAACAACAAACAAACAAAAAACCCAAAAAACCAAAAACAAACCAAAACCTCAAAGCAACAGAAAATCAAAATAAAATAGCAAACCACTTTTGTTCTGGAAGCTGCTTTATTTTGCGTTTAGAGCTTCCTAGAACCTGCATGCCTGAGGCTGTTGGAGGGATGTGATGGATCAGCGTTACATGTTCCCTAACTTGGTTTTTCTCTCTGATGTATTCCTTCTATGGCTGGCAAACAGCCATGTGCAATTGTGCATAACATCAAGTATTAAGAAACAAGGAGACAGTGCTATGTTTATGTTTCCTCTAGATTGGAGATGGGGCATTACAAACTGACATTTTCCTAAACTTGAAATTGGAGTTGCTGAAGCATTTAGGATAGTGTGTCTGAATGTACTTTTCTCTGGAACAGAAAAATTTAACTGCAATTCCAGTCATCCATGTGGAAGGCTTTCATTGTTTCAGTTAAAACCGATTAAATGATGCTGTTAGCAAAACTATGTTTCACATAGGTAAAGCACCCATACATGTGCTTAGCTTGGATTACTTTTTAATGGACATGTTAATTGATATGAAGAAACTTGGAACATTGGAAGGCATAATTGATTGCTTTTATTTCTATTTGTTTTCAATTATTAAAAATTATTTTTATGAGACAAGTCTTCCAAGTATTGTAGTGATATTAAATAAGTGCTGTCAAAATCCTTGCAGCAAAGCTGAAATATACAACTGCACCTACTATAAGATCTTCTGCAGAGGTGCCTAGGAATAAAAAAAAATATTTTGATTTTCAGATAAAGAAGATATTCTTTAGTGTATCCACCAATTTAAATAATAAAACATCCCATAAGAGACTAGCATTTTATCAGAACACAGTGAAGTGTTACATATTAATTTCTTTCATGCATTGTTCCTAATTATCTGTAATGGCCAAAGGTAGCCAATGCAAAATAAACAAAACATATGCAGAAACTCTCTTGACCAAACACATGCTACAGAATTTCAATATTGCTCCAGAGGGGCTTATTATGTGTTGGAAGTACTACAATTTGCCTGTGGCTTCAGCATAAGACTTTTCAAACATGGCTACACTCTGCTTGTTTGTTGACAGACCCATTCCACATTATTGTCAGCCCCCTAGTACATATTATAGAGGGGTCATTAGTTCTGGGAAAATGCAATATTTGTCATTACTGCAGCAGAAGTGTGTACATATCATAAACGGAGCCTGAAGGGATTTAGTTCCAGATTATTAACTGTTCATTTGAGATGGTGGATAATAACTGCTGTTTCTGATATTTTAGATTAGACTGCCCTTACTGCTTGTAGGACTTACTTTCAGTGACTTTTAGTCTTGTTATTATAAATACATTTTTAATGATAGAGGCATTAATCAGTTAAGTGGTGCACTGTTCAAAAAGCTGCAAATTATCAATTAATTAGTTAGCAGTTTATCATTAACTAAGCTCTAACAAGACCTCAACTGCCACAATATCCAGTAATTAATGAGACGATGTTCATTGGAACATTTTGCATGTAAAAATGAACAATTATGTAGGTTTGTTCAGTTATTAGAATACATATAAAAACACAAAACTTACAGAATAAATTTCTGTAAGAGAAGCTGCAGTAGAATCAACATTGCCCTGAAATAACAACAACAAAAAAATCTGGTCAAACACAGGTAATTTTTCAAAATATTTGTCTGAAATAGCACCACTGGCTGCTCCAGTAATGTTTTCCCTGCCTAATTAGACTCAGCTTATATTGCTGCCTCAAACTGTTAACAATAGTTATACAATTGTGTGCTAAATTAGTACATTAGAGGAAGAAAAATAGCAATAACTATAGTAAAATCTCTTAGGAAACAATTTTCTTCTTATTTGGAAATAAACAGTACAGACTGAGCTTTTAATCACTATTTCACAGATATTATTTCTCTGTGTTAGATACTATATCTAGTAGAATCAAGACCTTTCCACTATTGCTTCTATGTTGTTTTTTTTAAACTTCTTGAACAGTGAAATATATTGGGAATTTATGATTCTGATCAAATAACACTAATGTTCTTATTGGATGTGCAGCATAATAATAGAAACCAAACACAAAGGGGCTATTCTTTAAAGAATTGTCCAAAGTAGCTAATTAAATTATTGTCTCTCAGATTTGCTAATGCATCTTTTCTTCCCCTTTTTCTTTTTGTCAGATAATTATTTCATTAATGTAGTCATTTGAAATTATAACTCACCCCTACTGCTGCTGCCCTTTGCTAATGAAAAAGTAGTGATCCTAATATGAACCTCTAAAGCCGTACCATTGTGAGTAGTTTCGCCCACTGAGGTGAAAACTGGCACTGAGTACCAGGTAAAGATGAGGCCAGTAATCTCTCACATTTCAATAGTCACTAGTAGGAAATTATTATTTCATCTGAGGAATGGCATTTGAGACATGTACACATGGAGGCAGCACATAGCAACCTGCACGTGAACTTTGGCTTCCCTGATAATATAGCCCTTTTCGGCCTATTTGTTAGACTGTCATTTTTGGGACTGGAATTTTCCATACCTTATGTTCACTTTAGCTTGAAATGTATTTAAACTCTGGCCACTAAACATACAGGAAAACATACACAGGTGAAATAAATGGGAAATAGGAGAAATAACTTGATTTTTGTATGTCAGTCCTGACTAATGAATGTTTGGGTGCAAAAATGCGTAACACCATGGATAACTCCCATCCTTCTCTGCAAGACATAGGTAGCATAGTAATGCCTAATTCATGAAGGGAAGCATACTGAAGAAGTGTAAGATTTTTCGAGAGCTTTTTTTTTTTTCAATCCACAAGTATTTTTATGTGATTTACTATTCCTTATTCACCATTGGCAGTGAAGCCCCAGTCAAGTGCTGTTTAATACACAAGTTAGAGAACAGTATCCCTCAGGACACAGACAGTTTGTAATTAGGAGGAACATTTAGTCTAGGAAATTGGTAATTATCCTCATATTCTTGTCATTTAACTGTAGAACTGAATTACACAGAGCTATTTTATGGTTCCAGAAGCCAGATTTACACTGTTTTATTGTACTATGGGTAGACTCTGTTCCAACACATGCAACTCCAGTAGGTCAATTGACCAAGTTGTGCATGCTAACAAAAATGCATGGCTGTATAATTAGATCAACATTCCTGAGCTCAGTCCTTGTATCTAGTGAGGTCCACCTTTATATCTACATGAAGCACATTAATGTCCTTTGATCCATCTCTACTGTTTTTGTTCAGTTATACTCATCTGCATGAGGAAGTGATTCAGCACATCATTGTCAGCAGCTTGGCTGTTGCTGAAGATCCTACATTAGACTAATCGTGGTTTTGGGGGGTTTATGTCAGACACAATATAATTTGGTTAGTTGCCCCAAATATCGCTACTATGCAGGTATATCAAAACTAATGAAGAAGTAGTGCTTGTCTCAGGTCTGTAGAGGTGCTTTGGTGTGCAGGTGGAGCATGTGTTCTGGTCTGGTTTAGTTTCCTCTTAAAGAAATCAAATCTAGTTTGCAAGCCTTACATTTGTTTTACCAGTGTGTGGCAAGTCCAGACAATTAAGAGATTCACTTAAAAAAGAATCACAGAATCACAGAATGTTAGGAGTTGGAAGGGACCTAGAAGATCATCTAATCCAACCCCCCTGCCAGAGCGGGATCACCTAGACCAACTCACCCAGGAACAGATCCAGGCAGGTCTTGAGTGTCTCCAGAGAAGGACACTCCACAACATCCCTGGGGAGCCCGTTCCAGAATTCTGTCAACCTTACTGTGAAAAAGTTTTTCCTTGTGTTTACCCTACTATTCTGCTCTGAATTTAAATGATAATTCAAGTGTAACAGCTGACAGATGTTGAGCTGCTGCTTATTTAAACATATCCTATATGTAACTGAATGTGTGAGTGCTTCTGTGTTCTGTCCAAATGAAGTCAGACACGTCAATTTGGTTTATATTCAACATTTTGACTGCCTTGATTTGAGTAAGCCAGACTTCAACAATTGGCCAGAGTTCAGATAGTTTTAAAAAACAATCCTTTCTCTCAACCATTTGTCACTGGTTCCCAGATCACATGCAGACCTGAAGAGTAACCATGTAAATGAATGTAGCATGGGCTCACATCATCTGCCATGCACATTAATTTGTGCATGCCAAGTCTGTGTTCTGCAGCTGACATTAGTATTCTAGCTTAAGTGCATTACCTCATAGACAAAATTCACACTTACTGAATCATATATCACATGGTTAAAGTCCCATAACCCAAAACATTAGTCTCTGACCTATGCTGTACAAATTTAGTTGTTTTTTACTGACTTTGGCAAATGACTGTCTTATAAGCTTATGTGAGACATGGTAACACCTTTACAGTGCAGGCTTGAG
>JANHGL010010952.1:0-34134 GCA_024611195.1 Ceyx melanurus | reverse complement strand
AAAACCAAACAAAAGGAACCCCAACCGGGGGGGGGGGGGGCGGGGGCCAAAAAAAAAAAACCCCAACCAAACAAAACACAACAAACCAACAAACTACTAAGACCAAAACTTAATCTTTCGCTGTATACATCCCTATAAATCCTTACATACTCAGTGGAGCGTTGTGTGGTTTAATTGCTTATTTAGTTAATGTGTATAAAGCACATCTGATAGCCTTGCATGAAATATGCTGTAGAAGCACAAACCACCCAGTTAAGATCAAGAAGCCTATAGGGGAGAGATTTATTTACCTAACTTAAGCATTTTATAACCCTTCCAGAGCTTATGAATACTTTGAGAAGAAATCAAACTGGCTGCTCCAGCTACCAGCTGCTGACAGTCCTGGAGTTCTATGGTAACCCGTGTCCTATGGGAAAGGAAAGTATTTTCTACAAGAAGCTGGTGCTTTTCAGTCCTTCACAGTCTGCTGAGTGGTGAAATGTGCTTGGCAGCAGGGCTGTCCTGCAGTTTGAATTCCAGGCACTAGTAGTACTAGGGAAGCCATGTGGAGACTCTGGAGTTAGGCACTATTTCAGGAAGTCCTCCTCATCAAATAAGCTAAAAATAGCAATAAATACCCCACATCCTTTGCTAGAGGGGTAGCAACCCCACCAGATCTAGTTCCCACCTACACAGATCCAGCTCTGGAGTACAGGTCTACAGGGAGTTATTTGCTTTATTTTCATTTATATCTCTGGTGTCCATTATTAACAGAGGTTTTAATCGGTGATTTGCATGTTTTTTGGATCCAGAGCAACCATGGAGACATTTATTTCCTCCCATGCATGTACCTTTATTCATTTGTTTTGAAATCTCTCATCCCCTTCCCCGCTGAGCTGGGAATCTGGCTTGTGCCAGCACCACGCAGCCAATTTCAGGCAGAAGTGGGCAAAAAGCCTTTATTTCAGAGAAATAGCTGCCACTCAGGAAAGAAATCCTGGAGCTGAGGCAGGTATTCTAAGAAAATAGCATCTCAAAGAGTGGCCATGGGCAGAAAAACAAAGTCTTAGGCATTACTGGGAGATACATCAATGTGCTGTTCCAGCACGTTGTGGGGTCAGTCACCATCTCCCCCTTGACCAAAAGATGCTGCTGAGTTGGTGCAGAAAAGGGTGACAGGAAGGATCAAAGCTGTGAAACAGATCCCATGTGGGGAAGTATTTAATAGACTGGGACTCTTCTGCTGCAAGGCAGATAAACTGAAGGAGAATGTGATAGAGGGGTATAAAATCATGACTGGTCTGGAAAAAATGAATAGGGAAGGAGACTGACTCCTCTGATCCAAAGACTAGGGAGGTGTCAAACTAGCAAGCAGCAAGTGGAAGAGAAATAAAATGACATATTCTGTACCCTCTGTGCACTACAGCTTTGGATCTTGGACCACAAGATGCTGTAGATACTACATTTCTTTACATGGCTTTAAAATGTGACAACACAAACTGATGCATTAATTCCTCCAGGGATTACTAAGCACAGAACAGTTTGCTGGGGTGCCACAGGCACTGCTCCTATCTACTCACCCTCCTCTTGCTCTTGGGTGAAGGTGGGAGGGACACTGAGCAAGACAGATCTCTGGTTTGGTGCAGTAAAGGTATTTTAATGTTTCTGTTATGCCACATTTATTTCCCAAAGTGAGCACTTCCCTGTTAGTGTCTCAAGAGGGCAGCTCTGTTTTCACAAAGCAGGAGTGAGCCCAAGACACGACATTGGGAGTGATCTCTGCCTGCTTGAGGCAAATCTCCTCTGTGATGGTGCTCACCCAGCCACGTAATGGGCCTCCCTCACATGGGCAAGCAGCATAGCTTCAGCAATGCTTGTAGTGCTTCTTTCGTATTTTCTCTGTAAGGATCTGTGAAAGGGGTTTAGCCACTAAATAATATTTAAGCATTTTTTTTCAGATGCCATGTCTTTAGTTCAGCAGCCCTGGGAGCTGCTGTTCCCTCCATGTTATGGGTAAAGGTGCAGAAACAAGGTATCTTCCAGTTGCAGGGAGAGCCCCAAATTCAGAGCCAGCCTGTGCTAAGGTTTGTCCCATCCAAACTCCATAGATGAATAGACAATTTAGCCAAAAGGACAGTCTTAGAGTGCATTTACAATACAAAACCTCAAGAGAATGCATTGAGACGTGGGCAAAAGCAGGAACCAAACACTGTTTTTCTTCATCCTACTGCTTTACTTAAGCACAAGAGCATCTTTCTGCTTTTGATTTTATGATTAAATAAAACAAGGCTTATCATTCATCCCTGATATGAGGACATTAAAAATATTCTTACTGATCTACTGCCTGACTCTATTCCTTCTAAAATAATTTCCAAAACTTGTGGTCACCAAGTGGTCACCATTCCCCTTCATGGTGACCAGCTACCATTTCCTTCTCCCTTCAGCTACAGTTCTGTTTTGCTGGACTTCTCAAATGTGATCACAAGATCACTCTTATCTTTCTATTGACTAAGCTTATATCAATTTTTATTGATATTATTATTACTATACTATTATTATGTATATTTTATCTGTCTCCCTCACTGGCTACATTTTCACTCTTTAATAGCCTAGACCTTTCAAACATTGTAGTGCCAGCATTCAGCCCTATGTATCCCCATATACAATGGGATAGCACAGGACATGGATAACAAAATTAATCCTTGTGTCTTCAAGATAGTTTTTAATTTATCTTTTTTCTTTTTTTTTTTTTTTTTTTGAGATCATTTAGTGTTCCCCCTCAGCTTTGAAATTCTCTTCAGCTATTTTGTCCCTCAAAACACCTTGTCACTGAATTATTTCATGCAGGAACTTTTTTATAACTTATCTGCTCCACTGACTTGTTCACACTTAAAGGTCACAGACTCTGATACCACCAGATCTCAGTCCAAGTCCCAAACTGAGGAGACAGTGGACTGGAAGACAAAAGCATCATTATTCTTTCCTGATAAATTATGGGCAGAGAGTGCAGAAAAGGAGGTAGGATGAAGAGAACAAGAGCATCAGGTTGCAGCATCAAGTGGGCAGCCAGGCAGCATGGATATTGCAAACCAGAGTTCATGACTGCACACAGACATGCTGCCCACTGGGGTTAAACCATGACACTGGGAAATGCTATTTCCTCAGCAGCACTCCAGGTTCTCTGCATGTCTGAAGCTGCTTGGATATTACAGGGACCACAGAGTAACCATCTCAGGTTGATGTAACAAATTCGTTAAGTTCAAGCTGAATTGAATGGATTATATCCCAGGAGAGCAGCCACCTAAATTTTCATTCTCCACTGCCTGGCACAACTATTTCCTCCAAGCAAATTATTGCTTTTCTCAGTGGGAGCCAAAGCAACCACCCACGAGCCTCACAGGCTGTGAATTTGCTATCTTCATCTTAGATATAGACAAAAAAAATCTCAAATCATAACTTGTACTGTCTAAACTGTCATTTTAATCAGCATTACTAAACTCTCCCAGAGCAAGAAATGTTCATGAACCACAGTGGGTTTAGTTTTTCTGCACTATTTTCATACATTCCTGTTCTTCGTGTCTCATATTCTGTCCATCCCAGGTAGGACTCTACAACACAAACACCTTTTGTATGGAAACAGGGTCAGGTTTTTTACCTTTTTTTTTACCCCCCCTCAAACCAACTTAACCTTAAATCAACTGTTTAACAAGTTGAAGCCAAATATTTTGCAGTAAGAACTGCTGTTTGCCAAACCTGAAGTTGCTGCTTACCAAACTAAAAAGCTTGCAGATATTTAGGCAGATGCTGAAGCCCTAGATGAGCACACCTGGGGTGTGTGCAGTGATCTGAACTTTATCCATCTTTACCAAGGCAAAACTCATAAAACAATTCACTCATTTTAGTAGATGTTTTTTAAGAAACATCTCAAGCTGCAGTTTCAAGAATACCAAGCACCAGTATGTTCCATTACATTAGGACACCATCACAACTACGTCAGTGCTGTGCTTTGCTGCTGCTGTTATTAAGCCCTCTGATGTTTATGGAAGATAAACTCACTGCACTTGAGATTATTTAACACCTAAATGAAATGGAGTTTGCTCATCCCACTGAGTTGCTAGGCAGCCATTACAGAACACCATACACTTCTAATGTGCCTGTTAGCAGGTGAAATTACTGAAGAAAGTGTAAATAAAAAGAGCAGATACAATTTTAAGTCAGGCACCTTGCTTAGCATACACGCTTTAGTATCCCTGTAAATAGACAACTTGCACTCCAAACACAGAATTGTTCACACAAGGTACCTCAGCATCCATCGTATGGACAAGCAAGGGCCATCCCTGTCTGTGCTTTCCATGCATTTCGTTCAGCTGCAAGCACAGGTCATCCTGAAACTTTTAAAACTGATGGAGGAATGCAGGAGGTTGATGCCCAGTGGGTCTCCCACTGGCATGCAGGGCATCTCCTGGGATATTACTTAGGAACAGTTCCAAGAAAGGATTAAGTGTCTGAAGGAGATTTAGTCAAGTTTAGGCACTGAAACTGATAAAAGAGAGGAGGATGGAGAACCAACCACCCCTTCTTTGCAAAATGGTCCACTGTGCCCCTCAGATTAATTCAAGTTTAGTCTACTAGTTGCTTAATGCAATAACAAACAGCTTAAGAAACAGGAGCTATGGCAGAGTAGACACTGTGTGTTATTTCTGAGCAGAAAATTACACAGTTAACGAGCGGTAAGATACACCAGTTGCTACAGTGTTCTGCAACTCTTTAGCATTTCTCTTTCAGAAATGTCAGGTGGAGAGGAGCTGCTACCCAGTTCCCTCCCACTCTCCCCTACAGGGCAGAGCTGCAAGAGATCATCAGCTCCTTTCCTATTACATGACACTTGCTAGAAGAAAAACGTCAATCTGGGAATTTCAGAAGCTTCAGAATAGCTCAGATTTTTCATCTTACAAAGTGCATCATACTGGTAATTATTAATTAAATTAAAAAAAAAGTTAAATATTTAGTAGAACTGGTATTAAGTTTTGGAAAGGCTCAAGAAGAGACTGTCTTCACTGTCAGAGGAGGCTTGGCTTTAGCAATATGTTAAGGTGGTATTTCAGAATTATTTTTTTTTTGCAAAACAAATGGCTGACCATATATTTTATGATCCCACCCCACAATTACTGGATGCTAAGATATCCCTCAACAGCATACACTGACATCACTTATGTTGATGCATGATAAACAAGATAAAGGTTATATTGATGAAGGAATGGGGATCATGGAGATAAGTGCATTCCTCTCCTGGGAAGGGGAGAATTTTGAGGAGACTTGGCACTGGGTCCTCTGGATCTGCCTTATGAACAGCATCCTGTGCTGGAGCACAATGGGTTTTACAAAGTTGGATATATTCAGAGCTGTTCTTCATCTGCACAGTGATTATAATGAAGTTCAAAAAGAGATGTATGTCAAATACAGCAACAAGTCTCTTAGGGGTTTTGTTTGTTTGTTTTGAAATGTAAAATAGCTCTGTTGAGCTGAATCTGACAGGATTGGAATTTTATCATAAATTTACAAGTCCTGAACTTGGAAGGAATAACTTCATATTTATTAAAAAAAAAGCCAACAACCCAACTTTTGAGAAACCAAGTTCTGTAGACATAAACAACATTCTGGAAATGCCTTAACATGTCATTTTGTTTTGGTAGTGCATACACTAAGTCCTTTTCATCAGATTATTTGAAGATGTAAGAACACACAAAAAAAAAAGTTCAGTAACTTTTCTGGAAGTGAGGGTGGTAAGAAAGTATGTAAAGATGCAAAATGATGGGTTCATTTAACTAAATGAAAATGTCTGTGTCTGGTTGGGGCACCAACTGGCACAGCCAGGAATGAGCAAATCACTTTATGGTGTCCATGGCCTGGTTCATTCCAATCCCTAAACCAGGGAAAAAAAAAAAAAAAAGATGCTAGAAGCGCTGTCCTCTCTCCAGTGACTTCAAAGGGAGTCTAGGGCGAGTAGCTCTTCTGCAGATACCTGTACTATAGACATGTAAAATGAAGTGAGATGAGTGCCATTGAGTTTTGGAGGGGATTCATCTCCCTTTGCTTTAGCTGCTGCCCTGTAGCAAAGGTATGTGGTACATTTACCACTCTGCAGCACCACAGGGGTCATCCAGCCACCTGTATGTGGTGCAGAGGGTACCTTTGGTGCACGGGGAACTGGTGGGGAAGTGAGGCTGCAGTCCCACTGTTCTGGGGCTCAGCTCTAAGGAGAGTGGTTGGAAGATGTGCTTTGTCACTGCACTGGGGCTTTCCTCCTGCTGTGTGACCTCCATGCAGAGTCGTCTTATGCATCGGATATTTGGGAGATCCGAGATCTATTCAGCTATGCCATATAAGGGGATTTCAGCAGAGCATGCCTCCATCATGTCTGTTGGGTATTATCTGTATAACCCCTTCGGGCTGGATTATCTCCTTTACTGAAATCTGTTCCATATAAGGGGCTGGGAAAGGGCTGTGCTTCTCAATCTGCTCATGCCTTGGAGTGGCGAAAGGACTGTGTGCCTGCGAGGAGTTGGCTGCAGCCCCAAAACATCCCCATGCCGAGATGGCTGGAGCAGCTGGCGTGGAAGCTCATTCTCCCTGTGATTTGCCATCCTTCAGTCCTTCCCCATGAAAGTTCTTCAGAAAATGGGTTGTTTGGTCAGACAGTGGTCTTCAGTGCCAGATGCCAAAAGGCCAGATGCAGGATATGAAATCAGCTCTGGAGTGTGTTATAACTGGAGAAGTCAACACTCAAACCTCATGTCAGCATCCAGGAAATAGTATGGTCAGTTTTGTTGTCATGGAAATGCTACTATTAAATTTTACATATGGCAAATGCCCTGTCTGATCTCCTTTACTACAATTCCATAGTTACAGGTAAGATTGCTCTCTCTACAGCAGCAAAAGAGGGACTTCGTGAAGCTAAAGAGTTTTCCACTCATTTCTGGGATACATAATAATAAATTAGTGGCACAAAACAACCCATGGTCAAAACAACTTTCTCATCCCTGCCATTCGTATGCGGTCTGGTTTGTATATAAGTGATTCATTATAGAATTTTACTCCCATAAAAGCTCTTCTGTCCTCCTTTTGTACATATGCCAAATGGCAAGAAAAGCTAGAAGCAATTAGAACAAGTATGGCTTGAATTACAGGCCTGTTCCCACAAGACCATGTGCTAAGTAAATGGGTTAAGATGTACAATAAGGCAAAGTAGAATTATAGAATTACAGAATGGTTTGGGTTGGAAGGGACCTTCAAAGCTCATCTTATCCAACCCTCTGCAATGAGCAGGGACACATTCCACTAGAGCCCGTTGCTCAGAGATCCATCCAACCTGACCTGGAATGTTTCCAGGGATGGGGTTTCTACCATCTCTCTGGGCAACCTGGGCCAGTGTTTCACCACCCCCAATGTAAAAAAAAAAATCTTCCTAATATCCATGCATCTTTCATCTGGATGATGATGGGCACCAACTGGAATCATCATTATCATAACTGAATGAGCAAGCACAACCTCTGAAGAGGCTGGCAAGCAATGATTTTTACCTTTTTTTTAATTTATGCACACAATTAGCCTGTCTCTTGGAAATGGGTGCACAGGTTTCAGCTGATCTACTCATGTGAGTAAAGTTAAGTACTTCAGGGCTTGCAGGCTTTGCGCCTAAATCCATAAGAGCAAAACATCTTTCTACATGCCCTGAATTTAGCTAGACCAGAAACCCTTATTTCAACTTGAAGCTTCCCAGGACCTCTGCCTGTGCTTTCATAAGAGGATGACCTTAAGCCGTTGACATATTCCATTGAAATGTGATTTAAAGTTCTGGCAGGAAGGCAAAACTTAGGGGTTTTTTTCCTCCCAAAGAAAAACACAACAAACAAACATAAGCTGCTGCTTTTCTCTGGCTCTTCACTTCTTCTAGTAGATGGATTCCTCGGGCAGACAGGTAAGACACAATTGAATTTGTGAGCCTAATGCATATCAGTTCATGCACCCTGGACTAGCTCCCCAAACTGCACATCGCACCATCTGTCATGCATAGGAGGAGGGTAAGTGATAGAAAAATAAATAAATAAATCTGCTTGGTACACAGAAGAAAATCATTAGCACTGGAAACGGTGCTGTTACCTGGAAAAAGGCAACATGTGCCTCAGGGAATGAAAGCTCATTAGAGCGCTAGTCTCCGTTTCCTTTATTGTTAACCATCATGGGTAAACATAAGCCAAAGAAGTCTATTTAAAGGATTGCAATGCTCAGTCACACATAATTTTCAAGCACTTTCTAGATGTCTGCTCTTGCCAAGAGCTGTTCTTTCTTTCCTTCACAACATTTAGGCTTTCCCTCTCTATTTCTCCACATCCCACCCTGTGGAACTCTGTAACATCTCTACCTTACATACTTCAGTTTCGCAGTCCACCTCCTCAGAAACCACCAGCAAAAACCACCAGCTTCATCCCAACAAGGATTACAGTTCTTGCATTTTGTTTCCACTCATCAGACTATAGAGGATGACAGTATCCCCTTTTCATTTATTTACTAATTTCTCCAGTAGTCACTCCATAATGAATGCACTGATCAGAAATACTTGAGACATTACTGGTCCAAGATATAATTGAATTTTGGTTCTATAACTTGAACTTGCTATCAATACTTATTGAAGCACACAACATACACTTGTCCAGTGAGTGCTAATAAGTGACATAGGTTACTAAGTTGTGGTTGATTTAAAAGAAAAACATCTGAATTATGAACAATTACATTTGAGGCATGAAGGCTGGTGGTGCTTTGGATTGTGATAAATACAAAGTCAGAAGAGTCTTCCCCGGGAAGATTGGCATCAAGAGATGCTCAACTGCTCCATAGGTGTATATTTTATAGTGGGACAAGTCTTTTAGTGTCAAAGTGGGACTTGTCCATTTAAGGATAGCTATTCCACAAGTTAAACCAGTATGAGCTGCTACACATTACACGGGGAAAGTTGCTGAACGGCTAGAGAATTAAAAAACAAAAATAAAAACAAAAAAATCCTGCATCAAATTGATTTTCTTTCCTTACATTTTAGTTCTCAGATTTATGGAGGCAGTTTTAACAAAGTACCTACTAGCAACTTAACTCAAAGCCTTAGATGCCAAGTGCTCTTTTCTAGCAGGTTTGCTGCTGTTGTTACTGCTCAGCAAAGGTTAAACTTTCAAGCTACATTATTAATTGAACCTAATAAATAGTCAGTGGAAAGGTATAAATTCCTCTAGAGTCTGGTTCATCCCACTTATCTGAGATATCTAATTTAAGAGAGGATAAATTGTCCTTTGTGAGGCACCTGTCTCTCATCACAGACTGCAAATGGACCTTTTAGCACCTAACTTTGTCAGAAAAAATATTAAAGGAAATCCCACCTGCAAAGACTGAGACAAGAGATAACCTCTTGTTCAGTTTGCATGACTGGTCATCTCTCCAATCTGTCACACTGCACACATACATCCTTCTCCTAATGATAAGATCTGGGTGTATATTGTCTTGTCCATCAATACAGATAGCAGAAAAAATACAGAGACATATGACGTGCAAGATTAATATCCTTCCAAGTTCAGACATTTCCCAAGCAGGCTTCTGCATCTCAGCTGGCATAGCTCTCATAGTCAGGGCAGAGAAATAAGGATTTTGAGGACAAAATTCATCTAACCAGGTGAATTTTGCCTCCAAAACCATAGAGTCTTCCAACTCCTAAACTCCACAATCTAAACCAAAAGCATATGAATCATTTGGAAATGGATGTTTTCAGTGGTATAAGATGTTTTACCAGGTGAAACCTGCTTTTACAGTCATCACAACTGGTGTCTGGGATAGATCCAGATCACAGACCACAGAAGGAAAGCTTTGGGGTGCTGCTCTTTGAGCAGGACAGCTAATGAAATATCCAGAAGAAAGCACAACTGTTTGCATTAGATTAATGTACTTGATGTCACTTCTTTAATCCAGAAGTCCACGTGAAGTACATACCTTCTGAAAACACTCTCATGAGACTGATTCAGAGTCAGTACACTTTAGTCCCTTCTCAACCAGATGGTGGATGAGATACTTTCTTTCACTCATTTCTTCTGTGTCTCTAAAAACAAGAAAGCTTTCAGGGGAAGAGAGGCTTTTGCTCTGATTCCAGCTCCCAGAAGCTTTATGCTTGGGAAAAAATGAATTTTCAAAGTTTCTTTCAGCTCCTTTTTTTTTTCTTTCTTTATGAATAGCTGATTTCTAATTTCTATGAAAAGGCACATTTGTCACTGACTTATCGTGCACAGTTGTCAAGATTACAAGATCTGTTCCTACTGCTTCTGGTGTTAGCAAAAATAATTTGTAACTCCAGAATCATTGTTATTTGTGGACAGCTTTAAAAGATGCTTTTGTGTTTCTTCTTGAATTAAAAGCTGCAGACATAGAAGCACAGCAAAATTTGAGTCTTAAAAAAAAAACAACCTTACTTCTGCAAATACATAAACCAGATGTTCTTGTGATTTCTAAGCTGACATATATTCACTTCAGCAGAGTTAAAGGGATTTCCTGGATGGATAAAGATTTAAGCCACTAACCCTGGTCATTCCCTCCTCCCAGATTCCCAAAGTATCAGTTGTCCTTAGTGCCTATCACCTTCAACCCCTTTGTGTTGTGTCCTCTTCACCTCTGATTTGGTGATCAGTTTTTTCAGCTAGATATTTTGATGACTCTTACTGTAATACTTGTGCAGATGACAAAATATATCATGAATAATTTATTCTCAGATAACCCCATCATAAGAGTATTATCATGCACCTGGGGATGGGCTTGTCATGCACAGTTTCTGTCTTGCCAGGCAATAAAAAAAAACCCCAAACCTGCTGAGCTTGCTGCACAAAAGATGACAGATGCCTTTTTCTTTTGAAACACTAATACTACATTTCTGACTCAGGGTTCAGGGTTCCCTTCAACTGTGAGCCACACAGGTGCACATGCCCACATCTGCAGCCTGCAGCAGCATCAAAAGTGGGATTTCCCTCATTCTTATTAATCAGACTGGGATACTAGCATAGAAGTCTGGTGATGGGAAATTAATCATTTAATGTGTGATCTCACCACTGAAAGAGAAAAAAATTCTAAAAGAAAAAGAAGTCTACTACATAGAAATTTGAAGTCCATTGCAGTAGACAAGAGAGCAGGATCAGATGAGGTTGGGGGGGAAGTGAAGGGGAGAACAAAAACTGGATGAAACTGCAGTATCTTACAATGAAGCAGCAGTAAAGTATTGAACACATCTCACCACAGAACTACTGCTGGAGGAAATACTGCCCCACTGCTACAAATCACCTACTGGTAGTGGTGATGATTTTCTCTGCACTGTGGGGCTATGTGCCTTTATACTGGGCCTACAGGTTGTTAAATAGAAAATCTGATCTTTCTCTACTGGCAAATGTGATGGTCCTTGACCAGACAATGTTAGAAAAGTTAATTTTCTGGCCTAAAATGCATCTATACTCCTTGGATATGCCTGAAAATTCAATCTCCCCTTAACCTACCCACCAAGTTTCTAGTTCCTGTCTAAATGAACTGCACAAATAGAGGTTTCTCTCCACTGTGTGCCCATGTGCAGCTTGGAGGCAAGTTTTGCAATAAGGCTGACAGAAGAGTAGACCTCTATTAAGAGAGGTGGCAGCAAAGAACAACATAGTGATTAAATGCAAAATTGAAATCATAACGAAAATTGGGGCACTGAAAAGAAATTTTAATTAAGTAAGCAACTGCAAATCAAACAAATGTATTCATTATTTAATCAACTAGTGAGTGCAAAAATCTCAACTAATCAGGAAAGTCTCGAGGAGCAGATAAAGAAATAAATCAAGGAACAAATTTAAAAGCCATAAGAAAAGAGCATACAGCTGCACTGTGAAAGAGAATTTGTCTGAGAAACAGAAGTTGAGCTGCTTCTTTTTTTTCCATACCTGTCATGTTTCTTATCTTTGTAAAAATATACATAATCTTATGCTGGGATTTGGGATGCTGTGTCTTTCATATTTGCTTCTAATCTGTTCAGTCATCGAAAGAGTGACTGTTAAGTGATGTTTTCATTTGCCTACTTCCTTGTTGTTCACCTGCTGCACCAACTCCCTTGAGGTGTCACAATAATGAATTTGTTTTAGAAGGAGAAAAAACTCTGGGTGCCTCAACTACTGCTCAGCTCAGTGTCCAATGTGGCACCTCAGCAGTGCAGAGCATTTGGGAGAGGTTTGGCTGAATCCACCTGGGATGTGTTTCTCACCCCTGGGAAGGGCCAGCAAAGGAATACGATTCATTATCAACCAGAGCTTTGCCACAGATCTGCCAACCTGCTCCTACTGAAGGGAAAAGAGTGATACCAAGTATCTCATTGGCATGAGGAAGACTTGCATAAGATTCTGCATATTTTCACCCCAAATTTTTTCTGCCCAACACATGTGAGTACAGAAGTGAGTAGGAACCATTCACTTCAATGAACTCTTTGCAAAGTCAGCAAACAGCTCAGCATGAGCACAGAGCCCTTTCAAGCCTCCAAGCTACTTCAGGGTAACCAAATGAGTCACAAGCAGTCAAGTAATTAATTTTCCAGGCTTCCTTACTTATGAATCTGGATCTGTGTACAAAAGCATGAATCCAGAGAGAATTGGCCATCAACACCTTGAGGCAGGCTTGTTTGGACTCAAAGGAGTTGGATAGGGGCAGGAGATAAGTTAAAGAGTACAAACAAGTCATTTACCACACAGTCTTGTAAGTATAGCCTGTCTAGAGCCTAATAAAAATCACACTTTTAATTAGTGGCTTCATTCAGCATCGTGTGAGCAATGATTCACTATGCCAAGCAAGAGAAAGGTAGCAAATAGACCCTGTATGAAGTATCTGAGAAAAAATAAAGGATATTTTATACAAAGAGTAAAGATCAGCTGCATAACAAAAATGTGTGAGAAAACACGAGGGTGCTTTTAAAACACAAGCATAGCAAAATCTTCTCTACAATAAGTGGAAATTGAGGACAGTTGCACCAAAAGCAAAGGAGTTTGATGTTATACCCCAAATAGGGAGCTGGGACACCAGATACCTAGTTTCCTATTCTTTATCACTGCAACATGGCACAAACACTTCTATTTCTGCATGTCTATGTTATTTGGTTGCTTCTACTGCTACAACAGCCAAGCTCTTTACCCTTGCAGCATTTTTCACCTCATCACCCCTGTTCTGAAGATGGAAGTGCACAGCCCTACCTCCACACAGGAGTCCCAGTTGCCTAAACACTGCTCCGGGCTTCAAGGTGAAAAATTCTTGCTCTGCAAAGGCAGGGCTCGGGAGGCCCTTGAAGTTCAGAGCTGCTAATGTCTTTTTACATTAACATTTCCAGGTAGTTAAAGGTCTGCCAACAGCACTTGCCAACATGCCCCAGCCTTTGGAGGACCAAGTATCCCAGCACCTAGTTCATTCCTCAGGCTTATCATATTGCACTATTAGGAACTACCTGGTGGGTTTGGGGCTGCAGACATGCTCCAAGCACGCTTGGAAGCCCAGGCTGTGCCCACTCCAGAATTAAACAGTTCTCTGTTCTGCTGTAGGTCCATAACTGAGGAAGGTGGTTCGTTTATGGAAGGTTAAAATATGGTTCTGTCTCCAATAATGAGAGATGAACCCATTTCTGAGGACTGTGGCCTCAAAGTCATAGGAGATGCTGAAGCAGCAGTGTGTCCTTCATTCCTTGATATTGATGCTATGCTGGTATCTTGAAATAATTAACTGATAATTGGGCTGTGCTGGAAAGAAGGGAGAAGTGTGATTCTACAGCTTCATTATTAGGGTTCTCCCCTAGGAGAAAGGCTAGCTGGCTTCTAGTCCACTTAATATTTTACTGCTCAATATTAAAGACAAAGATTCTCTGTGACTTTTCCCTGAGTGCCTCAGATACACAGATAGATTGTGTGAGATACACAGATCTTCTATCTCAAAATTTTGTCCAACTTTGCTGTCAGTTTAACATTCCAGCACCAAACTGAAGCAAAAGTGTTGGAAGCCCAGCTGGGTGCTGACTTGCACAGCACCAACCATTCCTGTCTCTGGGGGTTGCATGGAAGCATCTGCCCATCATGAGCCTACTGGCAGCCCCAGAGAAGTTCAAGTTTCATCTGTATTTTCCTGAATCAAGGTTGACTTGTCTTAAGCTGCAGAGATCACACCACAGAGGTGAGCTTATATGGTGGTGTGCTGCTGACTGCTGCTGCTCAAAGCAGTCTTGCCTTGGAACATTTTATGCTTCACTGATCCAGTCTGCACATTGTTCCAACTTTATAACTGGGATACAGTATCCCTCTGCCTTGAAAGTAGCAAATACCCCCAAAAACCACGTTTTGCACATGTGCTCTAGCTTCTCTACCACCAGCCAACATCCCAGAGCATCTCCTGTTGCCTCCTAAGCACATTAGCAGGAATTAACAACATTGTTCAGACTGGAAGGAAATGGTAAATTCAATTGTGACTGACTGGGGGGGATTGGTTTGCTGTCAGCAAACACACACTTACACATCCATATGACCACAGAGTGAACTATCATAGAATCATAGAATTATTAGAGTTGGAAGGGACCTTAAAAATCATCTAGTTCCAAACCCCTGCCAATGGGGGTTTATTTAGATTTCTACTAGATCAGATTGCTCAGAGCCCCATCCAGCCTGGTCTTAAAAAACAAGCAGGGATGGGGCTTCCAACAGCTCTCTGGGCAACCTGTTCCAGTGTCTCACCACCCTCATGGGGAAGAAATTCTTCCTAATGTCTAATCTGAATCAACCCATCTCTAGTTCTAATCCATTCCCTCTAGCCCTGTCACTACCCAATAGCCTAAAAAGTCTCTCAAAAGTCCCTGTCCTGACATACACACCAGGGTTTGCCTCTGCAAACACATTTTCTATTAATTAGCAGAGATCAGAAACAAACCTGTGTCTCCTATGTGAGATAATGTCATTCCAGGCTAAGAACAAATCTACCAGCTAGAAACTAGATGAATAAGGCTGATTTTAAGGAGGGTGAGGTCATTCTTAGATTACATCATGCAGCCACATTGCACCCCAATTTATACACTCTGAGAACACTTAACAATTTCAGCTTTACCACAAGAGTGTATTTGCATAAGCAGTACCAGGAAAGAGGCTAGAAATCAGTCAGAAAGCTACTTTATGAACTTCTCCATCCATTCCTATAGCAAAGAAGGAATTAATATCTCTAGAAAAATCTATCTTCCCAAAATCCCTGATTATGTCTGAAGCTGGAGGTCAGAATTGTGCTTGCAAAAGGGAAATCCCACTCAGCACACATCTAATTATGTTCCTGTCTTCCAGATCTCACAGAGCAGTCCCTGATAAAAGAATAGACAGGGAAAAGGAATCAGTTGCAGTTCAGTTTATGATTTTATGTTATTAAGCCATTGGGGACTGCCAGACAATCTGAGAGCTTAGTGAATTGAACTCTCTAAGACCTGTTAAGTACTCAGGAGGCACTATGCAAACCCACAAAATAAGAGCATTAATCGTCAGGCAGACTTGTCAGGATACTCAATACATGATAGACAGATGAGAAGGGAGTGGAAAAGAGAGAAATGAAGGGCAATACAAATTAGGAAGTTTCCACAAGCCAGTCCACCAAGTCTTCAGAACTTTTTCCTAGTTTTTGAGTGAGACTGTTTTTAATTTCATAGGGGCAAACCCATCCCATGCTTCAGCAGTGATTTCACTGGAATCACTCCAGATTTACTGCAGTGTATCTGTACAGCATTGGCTCTTTCTAATAATATGCCTCATTAGTGGCTACTTACAGTGTAACTGAATTATAGGACGTCTAGTTCTAGGCAATTGCTGTAAAATGGAGCACTGACGTGACACCTAATAAAGTACTTGTAAATGCCTTCTGGGAGCTATAATGCTATATTATTTATGAAGTGCCATTGTGTTTTAAAGGCAGAAGAGCAGATGTAAAAATCTGTTTTATTTGCGCAGTGTCACTAAGGATTAAATCTATTGTCTTTACTGAGCATATCTCAATATATACAATGCACGTGCTGGCACAGAGCTTCCCTGGAGGCACGGAGGTCAGACACGCCAGGGCACACCACCACCATCTATGGAGACAGAGTGGTTCAAAATGAATATGTCCTGGTTTAACCACTGAGCCAGATGTTCAAAACTCATGCAAAAATAAGGAGGGAATTATGTTTTTTCCTAAATCTGACTTCCCACAGAGCTAGAAGTGGTGGGCTTTTTTGGTGATAACTTATGCAGCACTCCTGCTAGGCAAAAAAGAGTTCTCATAGAAGGCAGGACACCTCCTAAACAAACTATATCCCCTCTCACGACTTCTGGCAACAAGTGGATTCCTATAATGAGGTTTTTCCTAAGAAGCAAATCTCCTTTGTATGTGAGGTCTGAATGTGTTAATCAGGGACCTGTGATGTGAGAAAAGAAATGCAGTATAAACTTGAACCCTTATAGCAGTAACACGTCATAACCCCACTTGCTGCATTTGCTGTTCGGTGCCTGAGGGCAGCACGCTGCCCGGGTCCTGCAGCACGTAGGCAGAGGTGTCTCCTGCCACGTAGGAAGTTTAGTCTGGTGCTACCCGGAGGCGCTGCCACCAGGCGACTGCAGCTCCAAACCAGCTGTCACATCAGCAGCGGTCACTGGGGGCTCTGTGCTGCTTGGCTGTGCTGCAAAGACCTCTCTCTATCCAGTGTCCCATGAAGGAGAGCCATGCAGGGTTTACATCTGAGCCCTGACAATGATGCAGAAGCCTCTCCCAGCAAATTTTATTTTTTTTTAATAATATATATATTTGGGAGCTTTTATCCTCTGAACCAGAGGGGAAACAGCTCTTCACAGAACCCCACGCATTGCCCAACCAACTCTATTGCCAGGCTGATGCCCTAAGTGCTGCTGAGGCATTGCTGGGCAGGCAGCTCCTGCAAGCTCCCACGCACTCAGCAGCACAGGGGCCCATTACTCCCTTGGGCTTCTCTCCAGCTCTGGTGAATTCATTCTACTGAAGAAATTCTCCCTTTTCCTTTTTTTATTTTCACCAACACAGAGAAGCAAAACCCATCTTACTGCTCAAAACAATGCTCTCAATACTTCCCTCCAGTGATTTGAGCACTCACGGTGCCCTCCCAAGAGGTATGGCCAGTTGTAACAACCAGGGTAAGCTGCTGTAAGCAACCACAGCAGTCCCAACACCACTGACACTACAAATCTTAGGGCTTTAGTCACCCAGAATTCCCCTGGCTGAAGCTTCACTGAAGTTCTGAAGATGACCTAAAATGGAAAGCATCACTGATCACAAATGTTGATCTACCTAAAGGAAGCACTTCTATAGGAAGGCAAATTGCTTGCTTTGTGAGTGATTTTGTTCTTTACTTGCCTCCTGCTCAGATACTTCTCTGCTGGTGTCACAGGACAGGAAAGGGGTGTAATGCAGTATGGGCAACCCTATCCACCACCAACAAATTCTGTCCTCTTACTTCTCTTTGGAGTGGGGAGACCTATTATACCAATGGAGAGGAAACTAGTCCCTGTCTGCTCTGAAGTCATCCAAAGCTGCCAAAGTAATCTCTATTCCCAACTCCCTTCTTCCCACATCAATCTCAAGCCTCCTGCTGGTATGGTGCTTTCCCAAATGCTGCTTTTGCCCCATGAAAGTAACACCAATTCCATCACCAACCTGCAGCAAGGCCCTCCAAGGCTCTCCAGACATCAACACTCTAAATTCCCACTGACATCTGCAGGGATTTTAAAAGCTGGAGGTTTTGCTAAAATAATTCAATAAACAGAAGTTTTTAGTTAATTTTTTCTAGAGGGTTTATGATAGTTTAAATTGTGAAATGTTTAAAACATTTCAAACATTTAAAACAATGGGGAACAGTACTTCCCTCACTTCAATGGGAGCAGTGCTGTATCTCTGATGGGTATGAAATGCTATCTCAGAGCCAACTGCATTTCTCAAGCATGCAGTTTCACAACTAGTTGGACACGGCTGTTAGACATCTCTTCAAACAGCACCTACTGCAGCTGTCTCCTGGAGTCTGCTCAGGTCAGAGCTGGGAGTTCTGAATGGCTGTTTGGGTGGCTGGCACATGGTGTATTCCTTCTCTGCCATCAGCTCGGGAGGACCTCATAAACTATGATAAATTAAACCTTGACCCAGCTCCAGCAGTGCGATGAAGCTAAAGTAAAGGTTAATTTAATCACCAGATGGTTACTATCACAGAATGGTAGGGGTTGGAAGGGATGTCTGAAGATCATTGAGTCCAACCCCTCTGACAGAGCAGGATTGAGAGGCAGAAGAATCCCCCTGTGCAAAATGCAGCTGCTGCTGGAGAAGGGACCCTACCTCTTGCTCTGGAGGTTGTAGGTGGCATCAGAAGGATGCTCAGGAAAACTTTACATACATCCTATTCAAACGAATATGAACTACAACAGTCTCTCTAGTCACAGAGCAACTGATTCTGTGGCAAGAGGGCTTCAGAGCTGGGATATTTTTCCCCAGATGGTACCAGCAGGAAAACGTGGCATTTATTAGCTTTCTAAAGCAGCCCCACTTGTAAAGGCAAACTGAGTTTAGCTTGGGAAAAGTTTTAATTCCATTTTTCAGTATCTTTACTTTTAGACACCGCTTTACCCCACTGGGGGGGGGGGGGGGCATCTGGATGGGGCAGATCTTTTCCAAGATGAGTTGTGACCCTGGGAAAGCTCATCCTTGGAGCAGACAAGCAGAAGCAGGGGGGCACAGGAAGCAATAGGGGTATTGATTTCAGCCCTACAGACTCCTGCCAAAGGGTCAGCTCCAAGGCTGTGAGCTCCCTGTGGGGTGCCACCAGCCTCTGTCATTTCCCAGAAGGCAGACTCTTGCTAATCCGTGAGGCAAGTTGCCACACTTCAGGTTTGTTTTGAGGGGCCACAGGGGAGGGAAGGCAGTGAGGAGATTAAATTAGCCTCCTAGGCATATACACAGGGGGAAAGTGCACACAGGCACCTTGCCCCCTCCTACCTATCTCAGAGGGGTATAGAATCAGCTGCCTCCATACAGTGAATATTAAAGGAGCCATAGTAAGTGTAACAAGCACAACTGGATAGTGGGCATTTTCTTCTCCCCTTGTCTGGGGACACGAGAGCCTTGGGGATAGGATAAAAGAGCCAAACCTGTGAGTAGATGCTCTGTGAAGCCTATAACATTTCTGACTTGGCTTCTGACCTTGCTTGGTATGAGACATTTCCTCCAGCTAGGGAAAAAGCCCCACATCAGGGCTCCCTGATGCAGGAACCCCCAGGGAGGAGCAGTGCTCCCCTATATCTCAAGGGGCTCCTGTGGGGACGTGTGGTAGCTATTCAGAAAAGGTGAGCACTGCAACTATCCTGAAGATGTTCTCTAAACACATCCAAGCTGGACACAAATCTGTCATCACACCATACTCCAGCGTGTCAGCACCATCACCCCAAAAAAGGGCAGCAGGGAGAATACCAGAGATGAAGTTCACCCACTCAATACTCCTTATTATGATGTATGTGCAAACACTGCCCTCTGCCTCCTGCAGAAAGGCTTTGTTGGTGGGCTGGGACCTGTTGACTTTTATATTTTCCTCTCCTATGAAGCAGGATGAGAAAATTGCATTTTCCAGCCTGGCACACCTGGCTCAGCACTGGTAGTGCCAGCCCAAATATTCAGAGCCACAGAACAGACTGTAAAAGTCTTACAATCAGTAAAACTTGGGGATTTTCTTATAGGTTTTATGAAAGGGAGGAGTTTGGGCTTGTTCTGCCGCTGGGACTCATGTTTTCAAGCTTTTTCATCCCAGGGTGAAGAACTTTGTTATTATTTTTAACTGTGTTGAATCTCTCAAGGGAAGAGGAAGATAAAATGCTTAAATGGCATCAGACTTTACACCCAGCCTGAGACACTGCTTCAGCAGGCCTGATTCCCAGTGCATCCCCAGAGGGCTGGCTGTGCAAACAACCAGAGTAAAGCCAAAGGTGAGCAAGGAAACATAGGAGAAAATAAATTACTATTCCCAAAGTGATAGCCAGCCTGGGACATGGCCAGAAATGTCTCTGCTGGGACAGGAGAGCAGGATGAAGTCCCAAAACCTTCTTGCCTTGCAGATGGGGGTGGGGGGGCACATCTGAGCTGTGCCCACGTGCTGACACCCCTGGACAACCCTCACACAGGGTGCCCATTGTCCATCACCCACATGCCTATGCTTTTTGTCCTTTGACTCCTGGAAGGCAGCACAGATCCTGGCTCCGAGGGACTTTCAACAGCAGCGAGGTGCCTGGCTCACATTCACACCTTGGAAAATCCCTTTGGACTTCTGTTAACATTGGACCATATAAGGTCCCAGATGGTCAGGCTCAAGACACAGAGGGCAAGGAACCAGCAAGTCAAATCATGGGAAGAAAAGGCATAAAGGTTGTACACAAACTGCAGATGAACCCATTGGCACAAGCTGGGTCTCCCAAGCATGGTCTGTCCTTCTCCAAACTTTGGTTTCCACAATGAAGGTAGCAGAGGTAGCAGGTCTGCTCCTGTTTCATGCTGTTTTGTCACAGATGTTATCACAGGGAACACTATTCTGAAGTAATGCATCCTTTTTTATTTTTATTATTTCTTCCTGGTCAATAAAGCTGCAGTTTGACTTTAGGGTGAAGATTTGGATCAATTCTCATTTTCTACAAAATGATTCTCTCTTATTCACCAAGGAATAGAATTGAAAATGTAATCTATCTTGTTGAGAGCTAGAGTTAGGGTCATGAAAATTAACCCCCAGGCGCCATTTAGTGTGTCTTTTCTTATGCCAGTAAATAGCAGAGAACATCTTTGGATTTATAAACAGTAATTTAGAAAAAAATACAATCAGTTTTTCCTAGGCATCTGAAGGGATCCTGTCACCAAGTCACTTTTTCTCCACAATGTAAAATAACTGAGAACAACCATTTTGAGCAATTATTTGCTGGCAAATACTGTTGCCAGATGAAAATTGGGATATGGTGGCTTTGTCTCACAGCATTATTTTTTAATATTTGGCTATATAAATTGAAGCAGAACTGGACTCCTTTTTATTAAACAATTTTGCTTCTGAATCCACAGGGTAAAAAAGAAAAATCAAGAAATAAAATGTAATAAGCACTGTCATGTAAGGTCAGGAAAATGTCACACTTTAGAATGACCTGAACTGATGAAGAGAACAATCAAGTGTAGCTTGCCCAGTGTAGAAAGCTTTGTGAGGTACTATCCAGATATTGCCTTTATACCTACAATTTAGACTTTCCACTGCAAGCAGGAATACCAGAGGCAGATCTTTAATCCAACATGCCACCTGTACAGTTGTCACTGGTGACCATCAGAGGTGAAGCTTGTAAAGGAGACCCAGGCTGGATAAATGTGCACAGTGATCCAGCAATGTCTGTGACAACTGCTGTGGTGTGTGGGTATTCTACAAACTCCTGGGGGGTCAAAAGAGATGCTGGGAGGAAAGCACACTGAGCAACATGGAAGGAGAAAAAGGAGGAGAGAGAAAGGAAAAAGAAAGAAAAGAAGAAGTGTGAGAAAGTTCATTGATGGAAGGAGATTTCACAGTGGCACTGGAAACTAACTAGCCAAGATGAAAAACAGAATTTTTGGATTTCATTCAACCAATGCATAAATCAGAGATTTTTTTTTAAGCAACTCAGCTGATTTTTATCCTCAACACTGAGCTTGATAGAAGTGGTCAGCTCTAAATTGCTATTCTTATTTGTCATCCAAGTTCCTACAGCACTCAAGAGAGTCCAGGATATCTGTGTTCTGGGGACTGTAAAAATGCTGAATAAAGAGCCCTCCTAAGAGTTTTCAACCCAAAGGCAAGACAATATTTAATAACAATTGCACTAGATTGCTGGGAACTGATGAAGTGGTATCTGTCAGCATGTGGCTGGGATACTCCATCCATCAACAATTTAAGCACTACCAAGGGCTCTCCTGCAGTGAGGGCACGTTCAAAGGAGGGCAACGAGGGCACTTGGCAGAGAGTTTCTAGGTGTCCACAGCAAAACACAACGGTGCTTGTTCAAAAACTGTACAAGTGAGAAGCAGAGGCTGCTGTGGGGCAGGTTAGAGATGGGAATTAGGGGCAAGTGACAGGCCATGGAGGTCCTGGAAATACAAACAGATCACTGTGCCTGATGCAAAAGGCAAGGCAGATGGATGCCAAGAGGAAAGGAGGGAGGTGTGCCAGCCAGAGCAAAGGGACAGGGAAATGCTGTGAATGGGGATTTGCCCAGTAGGACTGCCTGCCAAGGCTGGGGGAAAGGGTGCTGCAAATCTGGGTAACAAACTTAGAGCAAACTTTTGGCTTTTAGCTCTGTGGGAACATAGAGGACTACCTCTTGTCAAGTAGAACAAGAAACAACCTGTTTGGGGAGAGGTTGGAGGTGCAGAAGACGACTCTCAGTAAGGTCATTGTTAGGAACCAAGTTTATGTTGCCCTCAGAGACCCATTGGGGATGGGCATCCAAAACGACAAATATCCAAGCCCCATGAAACAGAAGAACGAGTTTTAACACCTCCCTGCCTTTTGCTGTCATCTTCATGCTCAGCAAGTGCACCTCTGCTAGAGCAAAAGCTGTCAGAGCCATAAACATGCCTAGGACAGAGGTGCACATGGATGCAGATGTACACACAAAGCCACCCACCAACAGTCACAGCCATGACACCCATGGGTGACAAGAAAAGATGCCATTCAGCACAAACCCACCACCCTTCCTGTGTCCCTGGTGGCCAGTTCCCAAAGCAGTGTTGGTGTCAGCTTTCCTGCTCTCACAACAGCCACTAAAGTGCTGCTCTAGTACTTCAAAAGGGTCTGTTAAAGTATTGCTCTGTCTGTCACCAAACAAGCCACTGCTATCTATCTTCAGGGATAAGATAAGACATCAAAGTGATTGATTCCCAGCTCTCCACGTCAGAGCTGAACATGGGGGCCAGCAGCAGCCCACGCATCCCCCCATCCTCAGGAGTGTGGCTGCATGTGGGAAGGACTGTCAGTTTCCCAGGGGCTTTTTTTTTCTTTTTTTCTCCTTCAGTCAACTTTATCTCCTTCCTATTGGCAACCAAGTTTAATTTGTGCTTTTGAAATTATTTCCTTACCTTTAAATAACAATAAGAAACACCCACAGGAAAATGTCTTGGTGCCCTGACAAGCAGATTTACAATGGGAAATGGTGACCGCCCAGCAGCAAAAAAAAAATATCATAATTATAGGCACATAATTTGTTCTATCAGTCCACCAATAACCACAGCATGAAATGACCCCATTAACACCCCCAAGACCTAATCATTCACCTTCCTCCAATGCCCTGTCAAATAAACAGCTCATGGAAATGATTATTTTGTTGGATGCAAAAGTCTGCCTGCTAGACAGTGGAAAAATGAGGAAAAGTTGTAAATGAGAACTCTTCCCTGATTTATTTTAAATTTGCTAGCAGATAGTTGCCGAGGGTCTACTTGAGAAGCAGCTGTCAAGTTGTTTTGCCCTCCTTCTCCACTCTCCTCTTTGCCTAATACAGAATATCATCCCTCCTCAGCAGGACTGGGAGGAATACATATGTCATGCTGTGAACTTGAAGAAAATAAGAACGTGTCTTATCTGAGCTGAGCTACCCTGAGAAGGTGCTGGCTGATGGGAGATAGGAAAAGCCTTGCTTGAGGGACCTTTGAAAGCTCCTTATGGCCTGTTGTGAGGTATCCAGATAAGGGCTGCAACAGGATCATCTAAGGGCTAGCTTAATATGTGACTTTCAGAGGTTTTAACTGCAGGAAGAAAGGAAAATGAATTGTCCCTGCTTCGCCCTAGAATGTATCATGGGCTGCCACAAGGGCCCGTGTTGATGGTTTTCCTGGTTGATGGTTATTTGCACCAGGAAGGACCCAACTTGATGTATTGATATGACATTTAATGGTTTGTGGTGCTCAAGTGAAGGTCCCCAGCCCATGTTTCTTTCCCATCTTTCCATTCTGAAACCCCAGTTTCTGGGGCTCACCCACAAACACAAAAAGGAAGCCATGTAACTGGGAAACAACATCAGCAAATGCAAGTCTTTGCACAAAGCAGAGAGCAGAGGTGAACAGAGCTGGCCTGGGAAGTCAGAGCTGCACAAAATTCACTTGTTTTTCTTTGAAAAAAGACACTGCTGCATCAATAGCAAACTCCCTAATGCATGGAAGAACAAGCACATGCTGCCTACCACTCTAAAACCAGCTCCTGCTGCACAACACAATCCTAGACAAAATCATAGAATCATTCAGGTTGGAAAAGACCCCTGGGATCATCAAGTCCAACTATTAACCCTACTCTACAAACTTCACCCCTAACCCATGTCCCTGAAAACTCCATCCAAGCAAAGCTTAAACACATCCAGGGATGGTGACTCAATCACCTCCCTGGGCAGCCTATTCCAGTCTGACTACTCTTTCTGAGAAAATATTTTTCCCCTGATGTCCAGTCTAAACCTCCCCTACAGGAAACAAATAAAAAGCAAGAAATAAAAATCCTGAGGCTGATAGACTGGCTGGGGGGCAGGGCGGGGAGGAAGGAAAGGAATGTTACAACCAATTAAGCACCACAATTATTTTCCAAGGAGGCAGTCAATAAGGCAGAAGGGCTGGCAATACAAATGGCCAGGAGGAACATGCTGGCAGCTCTTTCCCATTAAGGGGCTGTTGCTTAGCTGGACACACAGCTTTCCACTTCAGTTCCTCAGCTAAACTAACAGGTGCAAACTGGTGTTTCCACACGAATACTGGCAATGGCAACATGCCCAGGGCAGTGACAAGAGGAACGACGTGTGGGGTGCCTAGGGAGATGAAAGGGGGGGATACAGGCACACAGGCTCCAGAGGAGGAGAGGTTCAGCCCAACGGCAGCACCGCAGCCGCTGCGTATCCCGTGTAGCACGAGCAGGGGGGATCTGAACACAATTACTAGAGGTCAAGTGTCTGCATCAGCAAGCTATGAAAATCAGGGGAAGCAATTATTAATAGCCATAGCAGAGAGGCTAAGGACTTAGCAGGTGGTCCTTTCGTTAGGGGGTTGTACCTATTCTGTCCGAGAAGGCAAGCTCTGGCCCCTTGGTGCTGTCAATCAGGCTCTTCCTCTCCAACAGCAAAAGTATGTCACAGGAAAATTACAATGGGAAAGGATAAAAGTAGCAGCTTGCATGGGTTTCCTAATCTGCCAGGGTTTGTGTAACTGTAGGCAAAGCCAACCCACCCCATTTCCCAATAATCAAATAACCGCCTCTCCTCTGATGGCCAAGTGTTGACCAGAGAAGGCAGGTGGGAATCCTAAGCTGAGATAGTTACCAAGGACCCCAGGAGCACTGGGTCATGCCTAATGAACTCTCATGACTTAGCTGGGTGGGCAAAATCCACTTTTCTTACCCCCAAAAATGTGGAGATGGGACCTGCTGGGGCAAAGCTGATCTGCCCTAAAGAACTGGACTGCCACTGTCTCCAGAAAGCACGAGGTTCAGCCACAGCTCCTGTTTCGGGCTGAGCACCTACACCATAAATCAGTATTTTGGTCACTAGTAGCAGCATGTTTCAGAGCTTTTACCTGAATAAATTAGCCAGGAGCATGAAGACTTTCTCCTGGTGGGTGTCTGCCTTGTCAACAGCCTTGTTTCTGCAAATTTTGTCCTTGGTTTGCTCCCCTAAACCTGGGCTCTTGTATTGAACCTAGAATCCAGATACCTAAAATAACCACTTTTACAATAACTCTCCTGGAAGCCACCAGCATGTCAATGATTTGCACAGTTCTTCTCAGTAAAACAACTAATTTTCAAAACACTTTAGCTTTTGAGGAAGAAAGAACTTAAAGGCCAGACTCAATCCAGGACCAACCCTAAGGATGATGCCAGATTTGGGGCAAGTTGGTTCTCTGGTTAAAAAAGCTCTCTCCCTTTGTGTGGAAGGCTGACAAGATGCAGTACATGCTTTTTTGAGGACTATGGATGACAGATACAATCCCTGATGCTATGTTGGAAATAACTCTTGCTCCTTTGTGTAAGAAAAACTCACAATACTTGCACTTCCAGGGCACCTTATTTCTCTTGTACTCTGCAACCCATAACTATTATCTTGATGCACAATACATAGACAGTCAGAAAACCATTTGCTAAGCAACAAATATGATCAGCGCTGCTTTGTTCAGTGTCTGAAAAAAAAAAAAAGCCTAAAAATTTGAAAATGTAGATTACTAGCAAACCTTAAAGGTCATCTTGACACATAAGGCATTTAATGAATTCCTGGATTGATCTTTGTCTTAGTTCTTCTGGAATTGAATTATAATGATTGTATTTGCACAGGTTTTTTTCCTTTTTTTTTAATTATTATAATTTTTATTTTTTGAAAGGAAGTGTCTTATTTCATTAAATAAACCAGGGGACTGTGCTTCAAAGTAAGTTACTTTTTTTATGAAACTACCTCAGCTGCAACCTAAATATGGTCTTATATGCTGCAATAGCCAAAGCTCCATGATTGTTTCAGTAATTCAAATAGCCTGACATACAAGAAAAGAAAGTAAATTTAGCCTCAAATTGAAAGCTGCATTTGGGTGGCTTATTTGACTTCAGGGGATATTTACAAGCAGATTATTCTTGGAGAACTTCAGCAGGTATGACTAGGGCTGTTTTTTTTAAAGGGACTCTGTACAGACACCAAAAGAATTAGTCCATATTTATTGTAGTCCAGACCAGAGATCCTCTGACAGTGTAGGTCTGAACACTTGCAAAAAGCCTAATCCAGGGCTTCCTTATGCAGAAGGCATGACTTGTGTTAATGGCTAAATCTACACAAGAATGGACACTAATTACAGCTTCAGAGAATGACAGCGAAAATGTGATTATTTAAAACTGCAATTCATTGGTTCCTTAATTATAGCCTACAAAGCCTGAAGGTGTAGGAACACACTGGATGACCCATAATTCTTGGCAAAGGGCAGAACTGAAGACAACACTTTTTTCCTCCTTCCTTCCAAGCCAGCCTAGGCAGCTTTCTACTCATCAGCTTTCTTGGTCCCATGCTAAAGGCACCAAATTTCTGTGTGCAGCTCTCTAGAACCCATCTTAAGGCTGCAGGGTCCATGAGATACCAGGAAAATGAAGAGTTAGGCTGAATACTGTAGTGTTTGATCCTAATAATCCAGATTTCCAGGAGGATTTATGTCCTAGAAAAACTTCAGCAGTTAGTCCTATAACACATATAAACCATCTGTAGACTTAGCTTCTCTTTATCAGTTGAATAATACAGACAGGCTCCTGATTAGCTACACTAAATTATTTGTTTTCTTTAAAAAAAATTGATGTCAGGAAAACAACAGAGTCAATATTGAGCATGTGCTCAATTGCCCCAGATGATGACACATACCCCAAACACGTCCATGTAGACAATGTAGCTCTAAGTGTGATTACCATTATTGGAGCAATCTTCTGAAATCTACATTCAGCTCTAGTTTCTTTGGGCTGTGGGTAGGCACACACCTGGGGACAGCACATGTCATTCAAATGGTGCAGCTGGTGCCCATCACTTCATCCAAAAAGCCTGGAGTGGCTGCAGAAATTGCCAGGCAGTCTTACGACCTTCTTGCACTGTGCAGAAAGGTGATTCAGATGATTGCTGTGGTCTCTTCTTGTTCATGTCCTTGCTAAAATAGAAGCCACCCTATTCCTCACCCTGAGATAGGCTCCTGAAGCCAAGTGCCTGCTCTCACATGGCATCTTAAAAAGCCCATGCATCTCCCTTTGGATGAGGGTATTTGCCTGTCCTGATCTGATTGCAGAAGACAGCCATCCATGGAGCTGCATGGAGTAGGGTTGTTTTTAAGGGCTGGTCTAGTCTTTGGTCTAAATAGAGACAAAAACCTCAATCAAAATGAGTCTGAAGGGACAAGACTCAGTGTGAGCCCTTGGCTGATTCAGTGCAAGCTTCACTCATGCACATGCACTGTGCCTCAGTCTTGACTTCAGGCACCCTTTATCTCCCAGTGACAGCCCTCCTCTAACAGGACAGCATTAGTTATGGTGACATGAGCAGTAATTTCATGATGCTGTGCTCCCAAAGTAACTCAGATCACCCACCAGAATTACTCTGCTCCATCCTATCTCCACAAATGGGACAGATATTTCCAGCTCAGCTTCTGCAGGTGCTTCATAAGCATCTGTAGCCACCAGTCTCTGCTGCTGCATCTTTCTGCCCCTTCTCATGCTTGTGACCCGTGTCCCTCCCTCAGTATTTCCCTGGGTGCTGCCTCAGGCTTACAGAGCTGCTTCTAAGCCCACTCATGCTCACCAAAGGCTGAGCTCAGGACAACATTCTGCCTGCAGGTTTTCCTTCCTGTGCCCCAAAGTTGTACATGTTGCCTTGCTCCCCCCCAGCCAACACTGGATTTGCTTTGCTATGCATGATCTCAGCCCTTCAGTGGGTTTCCTTGCTCTCCAATGCAATAGCCATCACTACAAACCTCTCCCCTTTTCCCTACATTTCCCCTCTGCTTTTCCCACATAACTCCCTTCACTGTATCCAGTTCTAGCAGATTTTGAAGCTCTGTCTCAAACAGGAATATTTTAGTTGCACAGTCCCTCTAGAGTTAAAGCTCTCTACAGACTTTTCATTCTTTTTTACCTTTTTTTATTACTATTATTTTTAACTCAAAATAAGGATGTCTTTTTCTGGTGTATCTCATACTGCTTTGCAGCCTACTTTGCTCCCAGCTACATCAGAGCCACTTCTCAGCAGTAACAGAGAGAAGTATGCTGAATGGCATGTTCAGAAGAGACAAAGGCTGCTGTGCAGCAGCATCTGCTTCTGGGACCACTCCACATCTCTCTTGCCTCTTCTCACCTGAACAGAACTGTGCATGGATGAAAGAGATTAAAGAGATGTGTGTCCAGTACAGTCTGCACAGCAAGAATCTAACCCTGTGATTGGGGAGCTGGAAACTGGAATAATTTGTGCTAAAATCAAGATGCAGTTATCCCTTTCAGATGTACTGCCAATTTATTGAGGATAAAAATTGGTCATCTTCCAGGTCATTAGCAGCCTTCTCCAATCTTTGTTTTCCAACCCTGAGGCCCCAGGTATTTTCAAAATATTGCAGTAAGTCAGATAAAACTTGTGGGATGCAGATTCCAGTTTTAACCCACAAAGAAGAAAACCTTTAAAAAGTCAGTGTTTTGGTTGAATACTCTGCTTTTCCTTTTAGAAGAGCAGTAACTATTGAAATCAGATTCTGTAGCCCTCATCACTCTAGGATGGGCTATTTTTTGCCCTGTTCATCTTACAGCACATGGATGTCAGCAGTAACAAAGCATATTCTGTCCCTTTCACCCCCCAGGCTTATTTAACTCACGAGCCAATGGAATGAAATGCAAAAGCTGGTGTTTGACTTTGGGGTGAGCTTTTTGAGGGACCATGTGCTATCTGCTTTGCCAATGAGCAAGGCAAAGCTGACACTCTACATCCCCTCCAGTGTATTTGGCTGACTTGGTACCCATGATAACCTTGCCAGCTGACCAGGCTTCTTCAAACAGTGCCTTGGATGTGGGCATCCCCTCAGCTCTCCAGGGGAAAGGGCTGTTAAAGAGAACACATTTCTCTTTGACTTCACACAGCTCACTCAGGCTTGGAAAGCCTCCACTCACAGCTGGTGGTAGCAAAGGTCGGATTTTTCTATTGGGCTTTTTACTTCCCTCTCTGTGGCCTTGAAGAAAGAAGCAGAACCACAGGTGATGCAATTCAATTAGAAGCTCCCAAGGCTTAATTTAAACAGAATTATTTATCAAATCTCTGGGCCATTAGCCCCTTTTCCAACAGCAGCCATGACATAACCTCCCCCTCTCTCCTCCCACATGCATTTCCCTGCTCTTAAAAAGGCTCAACAAGAGCCAATAAAATAAATAAAACGCTCTTCGGTTAAAAGGAATAAAAGCAACAACAATAAACATTGGTCCATGTGAGTGTGGTGAAGACATTTCCCTCATCCTCAGTCTTGGTGCTGGTACCAGGAGCACCAAGTCAAAAATCAAGTCATTTTACAACATGCAGTAAACCCATAGTAGCTGGCAATGGGGCAAATGAACAACATGTTACTGAAAGCAAATTGATAGACTGGTTGAGCCTGGAAAACTTCACTTCTCTGGCTTTGATATTTTATCCCATAGGTTCTTGCCCGATAGTTTTGACTTTTTTTTCTCTGGGAGAAAATCAGCCTGACAGACATGAAATCTTTGTTTACACTGAGAAACTTTGTTCCTTCCTGTTTTCCTGCTTAAGCAAATCAAACATTTTAAATTTTAGTCAGCTCCAGCATGCCTGCCCTGCAGGAACATTCCTGGTACTATTTACAGAGATGATGCTGAATAAAAGAGCAGAACTAGTCCCTCTGTATTTTACACTTCCCCTACCCTTGGCTGATTATCAAAGGGTTCAGTCCTGTCTTAAGTACTTCCTTCTGGCTTTGTCCAAAATATTTGTCTTGAAAATTTACTGACTTGAAAGTATGTTAAGTTTAGTGTCACCCATGGGAATCTCAGGACTTCTACTCGATCCAGAAAGCAATGAGTGCAGCCTGCTCTGGAGGAGACAAATCAGCTTCCCCAAGGAAAATAGGCAGGAGAGACCCCAGAAATATTGTTCACTTCCTGGGCTGAAGTTTAGAACTGCTTGTGTTTAACCTACACCAGTTTATCAATTCCCAAGTGAAATAACACAGTTACATATAGTCCAGATCAGTCAGAAAAGGTAGAAAATGAGGATGTAAGAAATCTACAGAGCTTTGATGAAGCCCTACATTTGTTTATAGGTAGAAAGACAAACTTTAGGTAAAGATAGGGGTTTATCTTCTTTAAGGAAGCTGAGGTTGTTTCATTTAATTACAACTGTTACCCATTAATCTAGATTACTAATTAGAAGTCTACCATAATGCCCAGAAATGGTATTCAAAGTGAAGCTGTGTTGAAATAATGTAACATACACTATTAAGGAAAGTATAGCAATTGCCTAATTAGGTATGCAAGTAATATAATCAAATCTTACTTGAAAGTACTTCCTAACTGCTTCCTGAGCTGTGAAAAGAAAGAAAAATTCACCCAAAATGTATAAGGCCAGAACTTTCCTTTTGACAAAGAGTGAACAAAGTTCCCAAGCTTTAGCAGTCACTTCTAAAGATAGAAAGGATTCAGGCTGAGTGGACTCTACTTTTGACAAAGCAATTCATCCTATTTCTGCATTAAATCATAATCTGAAAATAAAGGGCACTTCAACTGTCACTTGCTGTAGCTCTGACATGCAATATTTGGTAAGAAACCTATCTTCAGCTAGACTTCTCTTGAACATTTGTAGAGGACTCAGCAACCAGCTGAAGTTCTGCTGCAAGCAACTCTGAATCAACCTTAATTCTGGCATTTCCACACTGGTGCAAGCTTGGCTGCATAACCTTAAGACCTCTGTCTGCATGCCCCAAATACAGCTCCTATTTCTAGTTTCCCTTTTATTTGCTCTAGTCATTCACATCCATGCAAAGCAGGTGCAGAACGTCATGACCGCGCTCACGCAAGCCATGCGAAGGTCAGGCAGTGCCAGTAATGATGCTTCAAAGTCAATTACCCTCTACTTTGAGAGGGAGGAGGGTAAAATTATGAATGTAATCCTGAATTCAACAAACATAAAAGAGCATTTAATTATTCTAGTTATATTGTTATCCCCAGACGCTTTCTTGTTTTCGACAGGATCTGCTCCTCTAGGGCAGGAGGTAATTGCTTATTTCCTTGCACACTTCACTGATCGTTCTGGAGTAGCTAATGATTTATTAGGAGAGCTGGAAGTGTTCAGCTGCTCTGCAAGTCAGCCAGCAGCGCTGTGTCCAGCACCTTAGACACTGATAACAAAAATTCAACAGCCCAGAATCAGGGCCACTAATCAGGAGTGCTGCCAGACGTTGACATGGTGATGATCCAGGCTCTTTGCAGAGATTCCCTTCCCATGAGATACCTGCTATAAATCAGGCTCTGGGAAGAAAAGATAATGCTGGCATAGAGACGTCACTCCCACCCTGTGTTTACCTGATGCAAAACCTCCTCCAGGCCAGGGGAAGCACAGCTGCATTAGCACAAAGCCTGTGATCTGGTTGGAACTCTCCAGACTTTCAGGTTGTCAAATTAACATTTGCATCAATTTAATTTTCACATGACTCATCATTAAGTGATTCAGTCTCTCCCTGAACAGCCTTCAAATAGAACTGACCTTTCTTTCAAAGCTTGACCTCAGGTGGGGATTTAGAGGACGAACAGGAGACTGATTCAAATGCAGATGCCAGGGTCAGGCAGCTTCTGCTTTTCATGGTGTAGCTCACAAAGGAAGAGGGCTGGCAGGGCACAGGAGACACTCAGGATCCACACTCCCCTGATGCTTTGCAGAAGGGACAGCATGTGTAGAGATAGGGCAGGAAAGCAAAAAGCATGTATGTGGACCCTAAAGCTGATATTAATAAGTATCTGAGGCAAGAGCCTGGAGTTGTACAAGACTCATGCACACCTCATACACTTTTTGTGCCAGGGTATCTTTATGTATTTATTTTTTTTTTTGTCTGGAGCAAGTGAGACCCAACTATTGTTAAATACCTGCAGATAAGACCCTGGAGAAGTATTTGTGAGGAATCCACTTTTCTGAAATCATAAAGGCCTATCCTTAAGAATCACCTGGCAACAAACATGGCCTATGATGATCATCCTCCTCACCTCCTTTCCATCTTTTCATATATGCTATATTTACAGAGGTGTGATACTAATGCTGGCTCCTAAGCATCTACTACTTTACACCATTCCAGTACATTCAGAGGAAGACTCAGGCTGGAAGGGACCTCAGGAAGACATCCGCTACAGTCCTTTGGTGTGCTCTCACTGTTCCTTGGAGAGGAATTAAAGGCTTTCAAGAAGTGAGGAGTACTTTTTGGTTTTAGGAAGTTCCCGGGAAAATTACTGCCTTTGGTCCACCTCACCAGTCATCTCTTCTTTGCTCCAAAATGTCAGACCCCATTCCCAACATAGCACTGTCCTCCCTTTCTTTTTGTTTACTCCCACTCTTCACCATCCTCCCAAGAAAACATCCTGCTTGTTTCACCCAAACCCTTTGTTCATCTGAGATCTTTGACCTAAGTCAGTTTTGAGAGCCACCAGCAGCTGCCCAAGCTCCCTGACCTGCTACAGACAAGAGGGGCACCAATTTGATGTGGAACATCCTGGCTTCTCCTGAAGGTTTTGGTTTTTTTTAGTAACTCTCCATTTTCAGAGGTTATTGGCTTGTTCTTATCATGAAAGCTGCCCCTGGCAATACTCGTCCTTCCTTTGTAAGAAAAATATCCCAGGCCTGAAGTTATATAAGTGTCACATGGGTTTAAGGCATTTTTTCCCCACTCACTCATAAGTGTCAGTTACAATTTCTTATCCACAGGCTAAGGGAGTTCAGGAGAAGTCTGTCTTTGGCTCCAGTATCTCATCACAGGGCACTTTTCACATCAGAAATCTCTCTTCCCTTCTCAGGCTACTCCTCAAGTCAGGAGAAAGACTGTCAACTGATGTCTGAAGGGTGGGGGGTCAGCCCAGCAAGCTTTGTCTGTCTCCACAAAACTGGAAGTTGGGGGGTATTTATAAGGTGGAAAGACACAGGGTGCTGACCCTTTCATCTCACATCTCATTGTGAGAGATTTGAACCATTAATTTTCCAGTGCACCAGCAAGAGGGCTGACAAGAATCCCCAAAACCTCACAAGCTACAGAAGGCCCTTTGCTTGTGAAACAAGACAACTGTATTCAAAAGCATATATATAAGCATGAAAAATATTGGGAAAAAACATGGAAAAGCAGGAGAAAGAAAATTAATACAAGGCTGCTTCCATGCTAGATTGTTGAGCCAGCCATCAGCAGCATACACATACCCAGGCTGGAAAAGCCCATCCAGTCTTTATCCTTTTCTCTGCCATGGGCATGTTGCTCCAAACACATTGCCAGAATTTCCTAGAGGCCACAGCTAAA
>JANHGL010010951.1:0-31967 GCA_024611195.1 Ceyx melanurus | reverse complement strand
CTGCTCTGGCAGGGGGTTGGACTAGATGATCTTCTAGGTCCCTTCCAACCCCTAATATCTGTGAATCTGTGAATCCATTGCACTGTTGGTAGAAGCTCTGCTGCATGGGAATTTCCTTAACATAACTTACCAGCAAATCTGCTTCAATTCCTCCTTAGTCTCCTCTATGCTCATTCTGGGACCATTCCTGCTTTTAGCTTAGTATTCCTACAGCTCTCTGGAGGATGACTGGTCACTTCACATGTACTGCTGTTTCCCAGAACATCAAGCTCACTATATGATATTTTGCAGCATTATGTTCTCATGGACAAGATCTTACAATTAATGCTGCTAGAAGTATATGAATTCTGTGACGTTTCGCTCCAAATCCTATAAACACTGAGTCCAGGATGTGTTGGTTAGGGGTTTTTTTCCCCATACATTTCTGAGGTTTATATAAGGATCATGCACCGTTCAAAGCCTAAAATGTTACAGAAATGGCTAAAGATGGCAAAGCTCTGGGCTAGACTCAGATAGGAAAACTGAAGGAAATATTAGGACACACTTCTGATGTATCTGAATGTGGATCTAACATCTGAACTGAAATAGTTTCACTTAGAGAACTACATTACAGGTACTTTTAGTCATATTGTATACGTCATCAGACATCACAAAATACAAAAAGTCTTCATGATGCTTTGGAAAAGCAACCAGAACTTAAATGAGATAAAAACCAGACACCTTTTAATCCTTCTTCACATTTTGTTCCTTCTTTTCTTCTTGTTCATGGCATGACTCAGAGAGGCAGATCCTCACCTGCTATAAACCATTCAGTCCAGATATATCAAAGTCAAAGAAGCTACAGTCACATCAGAGGAAAATCTGGCATCTAAACTGCAGTTACAACATTAACTGTGACTAACTTTGAATGTTGGAGATGTTTCCTTCCTATGGACAGTTATGTCTTTACCTGAATATCTTTCTGCTTTTTATTATTAGGCCTAGACAGAGCATAGAAGTGTTGGGGATTTTTAAAATCTTCATGGAAAAATGTCTTTCATTTCCATTTCATTTCTAAACTTCTCCTTCTTACTTTAATTTAAGGACTTCAAAACATCTTATTGTCCACAGTAGAAGAAACATCTGTTGAAGTCATACGTAGTTTATTGCCTGGAATCAGTGATAAAAGACAGCATAGAGACTCATCAAAACATCTCTTTGCTATCAACATAAAACAAAATATAAAAAAAAGCAAACTTTTTTTTCTTTTTTTCTTTTTTTTTTTTTTAATAGGAGAAACGTGGGGAAAATTTGCAAGGCAAACAGGAAAGAAAAGCTGTGACTTTAATTCATCAAGCCTCACATGACTGCATTTTGGATCCCAGGCAGCTGAAGGCCTAACCGCACTACAAAAAAAAAATAAAGAGTTTTTTAATTAGCTAAGAAAGAGAAACAATTTATGAACAATGGTACTTCTCTCCACAGGATTTCCTGTTTAGGGGAACTGCTTTCCACACTATAACTGATTTTTGCTCTCTCTACCTACTGTTTTACCACTGGCCTAATCCAGTCTGATACTCATTACTACTCTTCTTGGTTTGTTTTGGTTTTTTGTCATGAAACACCAATAAGGCCCCAATGTCACATTTCAGATCTAAGCCAGCCTTGGATGTGAGGTGGGAAGTATATGAAATGACTTCAGCATGGGCATATTTTTTCCCCTTTTTGTTTGTATTCTCCAATTTAGCAACTCTGCATTAGGCTGCAAGCATCGGAGAAAGAGCACCTGGCCAGCTGACTGCAACTGACTGTCTTACTGGCATGACAATACATGGGCAAATAATTGGGATAAAGCCTCTTGTAATGAGGAGGAGAAATTGCAATGTGGTGCATCTGAACCTTCATTTCTCCTGCAGGGGCAGGGATTGGTATTGCCAGAAAGGACTGGTAGAAGGGTGATCCCCTTCAGGTATTTAGTCAGTTTGATACTCCCAGCTATTCAACTACCATCTACTTGCAGGTCTTTAAGCAGGTTCTAGTTCTAGTGTTTTTGCTCAATTATTCTTTACTCCTTTGTATTTTGATGTTCCTTTTCCTCTTTAACAGTATTCTACCTATTTTTTTTTCTATTGGCCCCAGAAAATGAAAATCTATGTTTTCTCATCATCTCATTTTGCCTTTTCAATTTGTAGGTTCTTTCTACTTTCCATCATCTTTCTTACTGTTATTGACAGTTGTGATTCACCTTCTCTCCATCCTGATTCCTACTTTTCTACCTTTCCAATTAGCACTATCTATTACATTTTATTTTCCTTCATGTTCCTCATCTTTCTCCAGTTTCTTTTATTTTCCATTTCCTTTTCTGTTTTTTGGGGGGGTTGGTTTTGTTTATTTGAGATTCTCTGTCTTTACTCACTCTCCATTACACACATATTAACAACAGAAAATGTGGAATAAGGCAAGAAATTAAATGAAGCCTACTGGTCAAATCACTGGGAATGTGGTTGTCTCTTACTCATTTCTTTCCTGCGTTTCACTGCAGCTTGATGATCATTTTATTCCTCAATGTCCTTCATACTTTTCCAATAGAATCAGCTGGTTTTGCTTGAGGTAAGCACTGTTTATTCAACAAGAAATGTTTTGCTTCTGCATATATGACTGAAAAATGCACAACTATGGTTGAACTGATAGGTTTTGCCTTTTTGTGCCAGATTTCTTAATTCCAAGGTCCAGAGGTTTATGACTTGTTTCTTGTAGTTCCAGATCTACGGTCAGGATGCCCTAGCATTTAGTTGGAAGGATTTATGTCTTCTTGAAATGCTTTTTTTTATTATTATTTTGCTATTTCAGACAATTCAGTGACATTTATGTCAAGCATTGATATTTTAATAAACCCAGATTAGCCATGAGTATCTTCTTCATAACCTTTTTTATGAAGCAGGTAAACGTTCTGTCTCTTTCAAGGAAGATGCAGAATATCAGAAGGTGACTAAATATGTAAGGATAAGTCAATGTCAGTTATTCAGAGCAGATTCTTTGCAAGATATTATTTAATAATATGCAAGAAGTAATATGTTATAGATATCTACAAAGTAAAAAAGCAGAATCTGTAGTAAGTAGTGTCACAGCTTCTTGCTCCTACTCAGAAAAGTTTGTTTCTGCACAAAAAAACCCCACCTTAGGATATTACTGGTTTAAATACAAGAAGGTTATGTTCCTCTGCAAAGATGCACATTTAATAGATCTTGTGTTTTATGATTTTTATGGATACTTCTGGATTATGTGATGAGCAGAAGCTAGGAGATGCTAACAAGATTTGTAGAGTCAGAGAATGTATCTGCACTGGAACTTTACAGTGAGATTTTTAATGTCACAGTATCATTTTTGCTTTTCTAAAATAAAGTAGTAAACCTTTCCATAATGAGCAGAGTGCCACATTTTCTAGTACAACACCTTGTTGACTTTCTGCAGAGAAACTACCTAGAGCTGTACTAACTAGATTGAGCAGTCACACAATCTTGCTTCTATAACCTTAATCTCATTTACTGTAAGTTCCTGTGAACACCACATACTATAATTATGTCTATTATGGTTATTATCAAGCACATAATGAGTAACAGCAAGTCTAAAGGTAATCTAAGGCAACCCACCCACTTGCTGCTGCAACAGAGAGATATATTTTTGTAAAGAAACCAGATCTTGAATGGACTATATTAACATAACTGTAAGGGGAGAAGTTATTGTAAAGTGCCAACATATGATACCCCCAAATATCAAATAAAGTATGGAGTATTACTCCTACCCTTCATGTTATTCCCCAGCACTGACATCACATAGAAAAGACACTGTTTTGTAACTCTAGAACTCCAGCTATTCTGTGATGTCAGGTATTAGTTTTCAAGCCCTTATGGTTCAAATCTGTTGCCTAAGTCACATAGCTGAGGTAGCCTGGACTGTCTGAAACACAGCGTGGTGACAGGGTAGCAGCAAGAGGGGATCCATGCCTTTCTCAGGTGTCAGCCTGAGGCCACAAGGGCATCTCAAGTAGCATGTTGGGGCAACTGAAGTGCACCACAAGCATGATTAGCTCACTTCTGGGAGTGGCTTTCTAAGGTCAGAGGTGGGTGAGGGACAATAATGAGGCAATGCTACTGAAGTTTGTGATGCATTTACTGAATAAAACGATGGCTGGAATATTTCTGTTCCTCATTCAGTGGATTTGACTCTATCAGATTTATCATCTCTAAGAAAAAGTGGAAAAGACAAGCATAGTTGCAAGAAATCACAAAATTTAATAAAAAGGAGGCTGTAATAGGAAGGAATATTGACACAGTTTGGATTTAAGATATGTTTAAATAGTCAAAATAGTGGAAAGAATTGTATCAAAGGTTGCATTCTAACACTTCCCTAATTACTGTCAGTAGTTTGGGTCAAATAGAGCAGGTATTTTTCAAGTAAGTGCAGCAAATCTTGAGAGTCTGCAGCCCCTCTATCCCTGGCCATATAGACCTAAAACGTTACCATTAAAAGGTACACTATTTTTATTACAGAATGGTGGAAGTGAACTCTGATGGAAGCTGTGATGGGACACAATACAAATATAATAGTTTAGAAAAAGTAAGATAAAACTTCCAGAATTTTCAGACCATTCATCTAACAAGCTCCATATGTATGTCAAAACATTATGAGAAGGCTGGCAGATCATAACGTGGCAAGGCTCTCTGTTATGTTTAGTTGCATCACACAATGCTTGTTCAAAGAATTAATAGTAACAGTTACTGTGTTTGATCCAGAGCTGGTAGCCAAAAGGTAGATTTATTTATGTTATGTTCTTAAGCTAAAGTCTCACCATATTTAAATTGTTTACATTATTTACATTACTTTCATTACTTACATTATTTAAATTCATAAATCATTTGGTCTGCCAGGGCCAGAATTATATCTTTGTTCATGAGGATTTATTATCAGTGTTTCCTTGATTACTGCTGGTTGCCTGCTATGACTGAGCTGTCACAGGTAGTTATTTCTGCATTTAAACAAGTTAACAACTCCATTGCCTCATACTGTGCAACAAATTACTAATACTTGGCTTTTCTGGTGAGCACTGAATTCAGGGCAGTCAAAGAATTATGGATATTTTTATTATTTTTGGCTTCTCAACGGACATTTACTTCAAGCAAATAGAACGTATCCTAATTAAGTGATAGAGGAGTATCTGAGTGCCTCAGTATTTATTAACCTCATGAGTAATCAGTGTGATACTGAAAGCTGAGTAAATGCAGGGGAAAACAGGATGCATATGATTCACTGAGTTTACCTCCCTGCTTTGGTCAGTCTGGAGCAGCTACAGAGACTGCCCTGAACTGATCAGTGGTGTTATCAGGATTAGTTGCTGCCTGGTGATGTCAGAGCAGTGAGGACTGCAGCCCCCTTACAGCAGGCTCTGTGCCCCTTGCCTTTAAGAGCTGATCTCTGCAGCAGTGCTTCCAGGCTTCAAAGGCAAGATCATCCAACTGTTCTTGTACAATAGGCCAAAGTCGACCCAGAGAGTGCAAAAACACGTGTAAAACTGGATGCAAACTGACAAGGTCTTCAGAAGTACTGTAGGTAGTGAAAGAACTCTGAAAACATGAAATCCGTGCCTGAGGTTGGAGCCTGAAAAGTCCCAGCAGCTTTGCCAACACTCTCCTACAAACTTGGAAACACACAAGAAGTTTAAACATTATAGAACAAAGCTGGGATAAAATGAACCAAAAATATTCGGATTTTATGCACTTTATAGTGAATTATATGTTAAGGATCAATCCAACTGATAAATTTCCAAGGTTCTACAATGAAAGAGTTCCTATTAATTCCAGTAGAAAATTAGCCAATGTGGTGGATTGAGCCTGACCAGCAGCCAGCCACCCACCCACCTTCTCACTCACTCCCCTCTCCTGTGGGATGGAGACAAAGTAGAAGGAAGGGAAGAAGACTTGTGGGCTGAGATAATGACAATTTGACAGCAAAAACAAAAGTTGCAACTGCAAGCCAAACTAAATAAGGAATTACTTCACATCTACCCCCATTGGTCAGCAGATGTCCAGTCCCTTCCTGGGAAGAAAGGCCTTTGCAGATGCAGCAGTTACTTGGGAAGACAAATGCCAGAACTTTGAACATCCCTCAGCCTCTGTCTTTCCCCAGCTTTTCCTGCTGAGCACAATGTCACAGGGTATGGGATGTCCCTGGCTCAGTGGGATGTCCCAGCTGTGCTGTCCTGAAACCCTCCCACCCTCCCCAGCCTGCTCACTGGTGACAGGGAAGGGTGGAGAAAGCCTTGACATGGTGTAAACACTGTTCAGCAACAGTCCAAACACTGCTGTGTTACCAGCAGTTTCAGCCACAAACCTAAAGCTCAGCACCACACATGCTGCTGTGATGAAAATTAACTCCATCCCAAGAAGACACAGTACAGACAAACCAAAAAGAAGATAGGCTCTGAGTAGCTGGATAGTGAATAAATCATAAAGGCTAATCAAATATAAGTGGGTTGATGAAGTGTGGAAGGAAGAATCATAGAGTGATTCACAGAAGAATCACAGAATTAAATCAAGGTCTAGAAGAATTGCCAGATACCAGTAAATAATTATACCAGGACTTAATTGAAGATCCCATTGTCCAACAAACCACATGCTGCAAGACATCCAGTGACCCAACTGGTCAGGAGAAAGCAAAGTGTTGGAGCTCAGCACCATGAAATAAAACAGAACTGACAATGACATCCTTACTGTGGGGAGAAAAGAGGGGGGCTGTAACACAAGAAGGGTAATTAGAAGACTAATCAACATTTTCTTGAAAACTATGAATAGTACATGCAAATTCTTCCTTCTGATGGAGAAAAATTATCAAGCCATCGAGTCAAGCAAGTTATTTCCAAAGTTCTTCCAGTTCTGAGTAGTTTCTATAGATCTAGACACATTCCCTGCTTTTTGCAGGGAGAGAAAGTGGTGATTTTCTTTACATCAGCATTTCCCACAGACACAACCACGAGTGAGCTCACTGGCCCACTTGTGCAAATAGAAGTGGGTTTTCAAGCCTGGAATTTCACACACACACACACAGAAATAAAGTTTTGGAACTCTCCTTTGGCCTGGAATTCATTTAAATGTCACAGAAGACAAAAAACTGCCAATAAAAAAAAGACCAAAATATCTTCTTTGCTGCTCTGTAGCTCAGATCTTTCTCTTCAAGAACTTGGCTTCCCCTGGTGTCAGCGCAGATTCACTTTGGTCACTGGTTTGGATTTCTTGCTATGCACATGAAGGGTTCTCACCATTTTTTTGGTAAACTCTTCCAAGAATGAATCTGGCAGGGTGCTGACCATTATGGCCTGATACAGAAAAACACTTAAACTTGTCTTCAAGCACCAGAGTAGTTCTAACCAGATTGAGTTTATAATACTATTGTTTTACTAGATGGTGAAATATCTGTTTACTCATTAAAGTCTGAATATTAAAATTCAAGATCACTTGTTAGATCCATTACAGATGTTTTCTCCTCATAAATGACAATCAAAATTTCATTTGTTTGATGTTTATTTGCTCAGTTCTCTGCTCTATTGGATAGGTCCAGTAAAAAATCCCAGGCTCTTGTTGGACAATTTATTGTCCTTTTTTCTTTCTTCATAATTATTAATGGGAAATTCCAAACTTTGCAGATAAGATTTATGTAGTCTTTCAAATGGGTCAGAACAAGAGAATATCAGCAATGTTTAAAAAGCTTGTTTTGCAATTTATGGCTTTATTAAACAAACCAAAAAAAACAAAAACAAAAACAAAAACAAAAACAAAAAAAAAAAAAAAAAAAAAAACAAAACCCACAAACAACAACACAAAAAAACCCAACAAAACAACCCAAACCACCAAAACCCGAAGAGCTTGCATTGCTTTAACGAGTATAAAATTGCCAAAACCACTGAGACTGATGCACCACAAAGGAATCTGTTTTGCAAACATTTATGTGCCCAATTAATTTTAAGCACATGAGTAGCACACCACATTGTATACTTTCATTAATGACCTCGATAATCAGAGACAGAACATGACTATTAGGCTTTCAGATGACACCATGAGAGGTCAGTTAACAATATCTTGTACATAAAAGTCAGGTTTTATATTTACTGCATAATAATAGTTTTATTTCAATTTTTTAAAGGGATTTTTTTTCTTTTAAATTGTATGTAATTAAATAAGGCACCATAATAATCTTTCTGATTGAAAATCACTTTGAAATGAATCTCTTGATCCCGCTAAGATAATTATGCCATTTTCCAAAGAATCTGTTTGGACACCCCTGAAATTGATCATCTTCTCATCTTGTTACCTTAACTGTGTTCCAAATTGTGCTTGTTTTTCTTAAACACATATAACTCAAAATGGAGAGTGTTTCAACCAAGGCAATGATTTTTTTTTTCATGTATGACATTGATTTTCCCTGTGTCAAGGGATTTTATTGGAAATGTCCATATATTTTTACCATACTCATGAGTATTTTTTTGCCTTGGAGAGTTCACTTAGTCAAGGGAAAATACGTTCTGTCATTTTTCTTTTCTGGATCCTTGGGATACAGAAACTTCTACCAGAAGGTAATAGCTTCTGGATACAAAAGCCCTTGTGATTTTTATTATATAAAACTAATAGATATTACCTCTTTTTGTAAACCATTACAACAGTGCAGCTTACTTGCATGAGTTGGCATTAGATATGAAAACTCTAAAGTCTATCAACAGTATGGTATCCTCAGAAACATCTTCCATTGTAGGAGTAATCATCTTTTTTTACCCACTTTTGGGACAAGGTATGACTTTTCATAAGAGTTATGAAAATCCTGCTCAAGTTTTTTCTGAAACTTTTAGCTTTGCCTTTTAGAAAACATTGTGTTGGTATTTTAGCAGAACTGTAAGAATTCTTAATAAGCTTAGGATCTGAAAGTGTTCTGTACAGTTTATAGTAATAAAAGCTACTACATTTATTAGCTCAAAGTGTTCAGATGGGAAGGAGTGAAAAAGGTAGAGCCAGATTCTTCTCAGTGTCACCCAGTGACTGGATGACAAACACAAGAAATTATTTGTCAAAAAAAAAGTTATTTTTTCTTTTTTACTGTGAAGATGATCAAACACTGGAACAAGTTGTCTGTCCACAATGCAGAGTGTCTTAAGTCTAGAGACTTAAAATATGAGTGATTACTAGGGAAGTCTTAATTCAACCATGACTAGATGTTTAATATCACAGCAAAGTACTCTTGACCTTTGCTCTGAGTGATAAGCATAAAAGTTTATAAATCAGTTAAGGTTATGGGATTATTTTTTTTTCAGTTAATCTTTACTAAATGTATATAATACAGCAAAGAAACTAAGAGTTCAAACACCAGTCATAAGTAAATGATATAGGAAAAATATTTATGTATAATTACAGTTTTTGTCCTGTAAAGATAATAATAATCTTTGTTATGGAACAGTGAAAACAAACACAGAATCAAAACCACAAAAAAAAATGGGAAAGAGTGGGTAGAGAGGAAAAGATAACAAGTGAGATTAATGTAATCTGCAGTATATTAGTCTGCTATCTGATACTCAACCTGAGAGTGTGTTCTGTAACACTCAGCTCTCCCTCGACTGAGCTGATTGAAATAAATGGGTCAGTCAGTCCATTTGTGACAACCAAAAAGCTCAGCCATAACTGGTCTTATATATTACATTTATTTACAGTGAGAAGGTCTTCTTCTGTAAAAAGCTCCTCACTTCTGATGGAAATATTAATACTGCTTCGTTAGATGATAATAATAATAGTAATAATAATAATAATAAAGGACATTTGCATAATACACTTAATTTTCTTTACAAACAGGAAAGTAAAATCAAAATACTAACTTCCCAATTTCTATTTTGCAGGTATCACTAATATTCTAATAATAGCATAACGTTTTACAGGGAAAAAAAAATTGTCTTTTTCAGGTGTTAACTTCTCCTTACTCAAGAGTATTTGCCAAAATGTGTCTGGCTAAAGTGAGAACAAGGGTGTCAGTTGAAAATAGGGGAAAAAGTCCCTTGGCTGGGAGCACCAGAGCCTCTAGTGGATTTTTTTGTACATTGCAAAACTGGTACTGAATTTAGTGGTTTTATCACCTGTTACCCTACTGAAGAAACAGTGACATTTCACAGCTTCCAGTATAACTGCCTCAGGCTACACAGTATTATCCTGATGGGCTCTCCTGAAGACCTCGGATATTTTTCTCTGCATGCAAAGCTCTTCACCATCTACTTAGGAGCAACCTTTCACACTCTGCTCGGGCTTTGAGGGCAGACTCTCTGCCTTTATCTGGAAATTGGAAGTTCTTTGATGAAAAAAAAATACCCATCATTATAAATATAAGGACCTGGATTGAATTGCACACACACAGAGTGTCAGGCAGGATTTACTGTCTAGTTTGTAGATACAGCTGGAATAAGGCTCTTCTTTTCTGTACTTTCTATGTCTCATCAGCCAGACTAATGCAGATATCACAGGTACTGTAAAGCATCAGAAAACTGCTTTACTGTGGGGGTGCCAGAGCCCTGAAAAAGGCTGCCCAGGGTGGCTGTGGAGTCTTCTCTGGAGACTTGATGGTCTCTAGAGGTTCCTTCTGATTGCTAGTATTCTGTAATTCTGGGATCTCAAGTAACAACACCTGGGTGTGTATCTGCATGTATACATTTGTAGACAGCTGAATGGAGATGAAGCAATGAGATCAGACAGCTGAACTTAGTTGTCTACCATATACAGCATCTACAGAGGAGCTAGATGTCTAAGCTCCTCTTATTTTTTTCTGGGAAAAAAAAAAAAAATAAAATCCTAATATTCAGCCTAAACCTCCTCTGGTGCAACTTGAGGCCATTTCCTCCTGTCTCGTTGCTTGTACATGAGAGAGGAGACCAATGCTCACCTTGCTACAGCCTCCTTTCAGGTAGTTGTAGATCATGATAAAGCCTCCGCTGAGCCTCCTTTTTTATCCAGATAAACAACCCCAGTTCATTCCACTGCATTTTGTTTGAAATTTGTTAACACTTTGTTACAGCACATCAGCCTTCCCCAGAAAATGCATGGCTACATTGGGAAGCATTTAAATTCTATGCATTTTGAAAAATTGCTTTTACATTTTAAGAAAATATTTTCTTTGACTTAGTGTGTTTTAGAGTAATTAAATACAACAAGAAAAAAAGTGGGATTCTTCTTTACATGGCAGTGACTGGCCACATTTTTAGTTTTCAAAGCAGAAAAGCTCTAATTACAAACCAACTGTGCACTTATAAATGACAGATAAAAGCTAGCAGGAAAACTGAAAAGGCAACCTACTGGGTTTTTTTTTTTTTGGATTTTCCTTAGCAGATATTTTGGAGGGATTTTTCATTTTGAAAGTTCATCACTTCATTGTACACACTTTAAACAAAATCACTGTGCTTTTCAGCAGTTTATTTATTGTGCTATACATCACAATTAGTAGTTCTGAAAAAATTAACAGTTTCTCTAGAACACATTATCAAAGAACATGTAAAACTCTTATTTATCAGAAGGATTTTTTTCTGACTCAAAATCCACTGATGCACATCCAAGAAACCCCTGTATAGAGCCTGCTGAAGATCTTTTGCACTTCATGTATAAGACTACTCAACTCAAATAATGTGTGTAATGTTGAACCTAAAAGGCATTAATGCCAGAAACAACAACTGCACTATATCAAGCCCAGGAAAAAGTAATGGGACTAGAAAGGGAAATTTTCCAAAAATCAGAGTTTTTATTTCATCTGCAATATCGTTGATAAATGGAAACGCTACCATGCAAAATCCCAGAGCTTTTTTGGCTGGAAAAGCACTCATGCTAATATAATGAGGCTGGATTACAGAGGTTTGCCAAGCTTAGATCATGTATAGATTAATAATGATGTCTTTTAATGTCTTAATGATCTCTTAATGAAATACATTTATAATGTATTTGGTGAGGACTCACTAAACATTTTTCATAGCAGAACATGATGTTCAAAGCTAGGTTCTTAATAATAATTAACACATGTACTGCACTTTTTCTCTTCAAAGTGCTCTAAGAACATTAGTAATTAGTTAAGAACTCGTGTGCTGAGTGGACACTATCTGTTTAGGCTCTAAGAGGCCCACAACAATCAAACTGGAGCTAGCCAGGAAAGTCCAAGCAGAGAATAATTTCTTCTGTGTTCTGAAGAATTTTAGATCAAGGCAGGAAAGACATGTCACAAGATAAATTAAATGCAGGTGGTGGCCACTTCACACAAATACTATTAGACAAATAATATAAACATAGACTATACTTTAAAAAATGTGTCCAGAATATTAAAGCTTAATTATTTTTTTCTAAGTGGAAGAAAAGGCAACCTCAGAAACACAAGACTCCCTTCAACCATCTGAAACCACTTTTTTTGTTAAATGCTATTCTCAGCATCCAAAGTGAGGATTTGAGCATAAATTATCAGAAGCTTGCAGGTGCTGATTCAAAACCTGCTGAGTACCTGCAAGGTATAACAAAACCCTATCTAAAATAAACTCATTTGCTCTCGTGATTGCTACCTGGCAGCACGGGGGTTATGTGACCAAAGAAGAGACTGCAGCTGGCTAATTTGCCAGGGTTCATCATCTGCCAGACAAGTACAGATAGAAAAAGAAGTCAGAGATCAGTTGTAGCCAAGGAAGACTCAGCCTGAGTACCCAGGGAACATGGTAGCTTGGGAAGAGAAGCCTTCCTTCTCAGATTTTCCCCCCAGACCAGGGAAAACTGTTCTGAGAAATTCCCTTCAGTGCCACAACAAAATAATTGTTTCACAGCAGTGTTCTGCTTTGGATGGACATATTAATGAAGTCATGATAATGTGGATTCAGACTTTGGTCTGTACCTGGGAATATGACAGAATTTTGAATTTCACAAATAATTCAAATACATCTTTGAAAATTCATGCAAGAAGCTGTATGTAAAAATTTTGGCTTTCTAGTTAGACTAGATTTTAAGGTTGTTTCTGTACCTAATGAAGTTAGTGTGCTTGTTTTCTAAGTAGAGACAACAGCAATTCCTACATTCACAGGCATATTGTGAAGATAAACATATAAAAGATTCATCAGAATAGGGCTATGTGCTTAAAATAAAGCTGTAGCTAGTCAGCTGAAAGTGTGAAAGGTTTGGTTGTCTCCTCATGATCTCAATTTAAATAGAAAAAAAATAATCATAAATGTTTATATTTAATTGAATTTGAATTTTAGCAGTCAAAAAGGTGTTCATTTTTTATAACTTCTAATGTTCTTTGCCTTTTTTCAGCAATGTAAGATTTTAAATAAACAAGAGATACTGTGAGCTTAATTAACAAAGCCCTGTGGAAAAAAAAAATCTAATATTAAACTCTGTATATTTTATCAAAACTTTTTTTTTCTGTTTTATTTGAGAAAGAGTTAGGGGCATGGATAATCTGATGATCAAAAGAATGGCACAAGATATTCAAATAATAAAGAACTGGTTGCAACAAAGGAAACACCTTTAATAAAGGCAAGAAGCTGAAACTCTGATTATTTGCACATTGCACTCAATTGGATTTCTTCCAGCCCATATACTGGAATTTCACTTTATCTTATGTTAATTTCTTGGCAAATGGCAGCTTGATGTTTGTGAGGTCTTCTGAATCCGACCTAGAAAAAAAGCTGATAGCAAATTCTTAAACACACTTGTTCCATTTAAATTACAGAGAGGGCACAAGAGAAGGAGAAGGGGAGAAGGTTAAAGAATGCAGAGCGAGGCTCTGGGCTCTGTGGCTGACTTCTGAGTCTGCAGAAAGAAGTGACCAGTTTTCATTCTTTTCCTTGGAAGCCTCAGCGAGGCAGTTTCATGGAGCAGGCCTTGCCCTGCCGTGGCCACCTCCCTCCTGCCTGCTGCAGGCCGTTCTGCCCAGCAAGGCAGCTCCAGTAGAGCTCTCAAGTCCAAGGCAGGAAATTCCTTTCAGCACAGCTTTCAGCAGTGAGGCGGACTGTCAAAACATCTTCCCAGAGGACTACAGGGCTCCTGACCAGGAATTAGTGGAGAAAGTTCTGCACTTCCATGAGTACAATACCCCCAGCTTGGCTTCAGGGCAGCTTTAATGCTCGTTTAGCCTGAGGCTAGTTAACACTTGCTAACTCAGGATAGAAATGCCTTTCCTATGCTGTAGGTGATTAAGAACGCCTAAAAATACATCAATTGTAAGAAAGAGCTGCTTCTTGTCTGAAGCAAAACCAAGTGTGTGTCCTTCCTAGCTTGTAAATGGAATTGTTTTCTTGATTAAATATGTAGTCTGTTTATTTTCATCCCATAACTTACATAGCTGTATTAAAGACCTTCTTACAGTGTTCCCAAACCCCCAAGTGAATGCATTCCCATCACATTCTGCCTCTACAAGTGCAGGGGGAGAGGAGCTGGGCATCTGTGAAGCTGCATCAGCTTACTGGCCAATTTAGAAGTGTTGTTCATTCTAAAGCCTTTTTACCTTCAACTAGGGAGATGGTGGCGCCCACTGGAAGCCACTGGATGACACTGACTGCCAGGAGAGGGTTGAACTGCACCAGTGTGTGTGAGACTGCTAGCCAGGGTGTCCTGTTGGATGTCACTGTGTCCTGAGATGTTCAGACTCCAGCTGCCAGGCCAGAAAGTGCCTGATGGGTCCTGTCTCATCTGCCAGAGCCCTGCAGGTGTCTTAGATGCATAAGAACATTCAACAGATGCCTAGGTTTAGGCAGCTGGATGAAGTTTCCAATGACTGCAAATAGAATGAAGAGCATAACCAGCACAAGACCAAAAGAGATGAGAGCTCAGTAGCTGCAGTAACAGCCCAGTTCCACCTCTGTACTATGTCAAAAAAATATTGTCTTGAAAATAGCAACTACTCAACATGTAAACCCCCAGCCAAAAAAAAACAAACCGAAACAAGCAAACAAAAAAACCCCCAACAAAACAAAAAACACAACCAACCAACCAACCAAAAAACAAGCACAGATTCCACAAGACCATAATGGACAATAACCTCAGAAAACTGCAGAATATAATTGAAATGGAATTGTCTGGTTTTATTATCTCTCTGTACCTTGTAACTTAACAGGAGGCTGCTGGTAGTCATGTTTCAGCAAGCCACAGATTGACATTTGTATCATCACTATATTTTTTAGGTATTTTAAAGAGGTAAGTATCCCAGAGCAACAGAGAAAGACCACAACCCCTGGCTTCCTCTCCTCCTGTTCCCCAAATTAAGTAGTAAATGCTCTGCTGTGCATCTGAATAATAAAATCAGTGGAAATGGGGACAGAAGTCTGTCTATAGGCCAGAAGGAAAGTCTGCCATCTTCTAGAAACTTATCAGGAAAAATGTGGAGTAATGTTACAGGAAGGAAAATTGAGGCTCTGTGAAAAGCCTGTGCCCAAGGCAGTGGGAGGAAGATGGGGAAAGCTCCTCCACTGTGGCTAAATGACAGAAAAAAATAATCCAGAATGAGTCTCTTCTTCTGTACAGGGGAAAAAGATGTCCTGTGAAGTCAGAAACACAGGTCCAAGGAAAAGGCAGAGGGATGAGTCACTCTAGGAATGATCATGCAGGCTGTAAGGAAACAGCATTCACTGTACACTGGGGAACTGCCAGAAGCCATGGCAAAACATCAACCACTGCAATGGCTTTATGTAGCAGGGTTTTAGTAGCAGGGGTGCTGCAGAAGTGGCTTCTGTGAGAAGCTTCCAGAAGCTCCTCCTATGTCTGATGGAGCCAATGCCAACTGGTCCCTTCTAACAATATCTGTCCTGTGTTTGAAGCTGTAAGAATAGTTTAAAAGTGCAGATGAAAAAAGGTGAAAAATAAACATTTTGGTTTCTCTGTTCTATGTTTACTTGAAGAGTAAAATTTTATCTACCTATCTCCACTTGTCTGTGTGCTCCAGTCACCATTTGTGCAGTACTCAGGAGCAGGCAGGTTGGCCTCTCTTTTGATGTCTAAACTTGCAGTTCCAGAATGTTTGTTTTGGAACAGCATCTCTTTCCAAATTACAAAAGGAAATAGAAAACAAAAGTCACCTACTCTGTTCTATGAAGCACAATGTAATGGTGGCAGGAAAGGGAGAATGAAGATTTGAAAATGTTGAAACTTTCTTTTGTGTAACACTGATGTACATTGAGAATTAGAAAACACCACTAGATTAAAGGTGGTCACAGTGTCAGAATCCATTTCACCAGCAGAGCACATCTGTAGGATATGAAGAATACTGCATTATGATCAAAGATACAGAACTAACCTACCTAACTTTTTAGGGTATTTAATGTAGCTAAACTTGTAAAAAAGCTGTTGTAAAAAAAACCCCAACAATTTCTTATATTTAAAATGGTTGAATCAGAAAGAATTTTCATTTACTATCTGCTGAGGGACTACAACCAAAACATTACCACAGCAGGTCTTTGTTGCATATTGTCCACAAGGGAAAAGTAGTTGGTCACATCAATAACAAGAATGAAAAAGTGTAGAAAGGTGTTTGGAAAGTTCACCACTTTCTAGTGGTTTAGATTTCACTGTCTCCCTCTGGCTGCACATGGGTCTGTGACTGCATAGTGGGAGACCACGTACAGGCAATCATAAATAACAGCTCGGAATAAAATTCACTGTTCTGCAAAGGCTAAGCAGAAAAGTGATTCATGGGGCTCAGGCAACAGTTGGGGCTAGAGCTGACTTTTTGTAACAGACTGAATTCTACACCTGAGCTGAAACCTGCACCCTCTGAAACACCAGAAAACCTCTGATGGAGACTCTTGGCCAAACCTTGGAGGTGATTTACAGCTTCACAGTTCTCGTGGTCAGTGTTAGATAGCAACAGGGGAAGGCAAAGGAAAAAAAACCCAAGACATTATTTGACTAGTTCTCAAGTGTAGTTATAAATGGAATTTACTTTCATGAAATCCAATGTTTTATTTCATATTACAGTTTGCAGCTATTAAATATGAGGCAGTTGCTGTGTGAGCTGTTCCAGTACACACAGCTGCATTAACAGCTAACTACAAATACATTTTACACTAGTGGGTGCTTTCAAGAACCAAATGTCTCTTCAGGAAGTTTTACCAGCATCTTTTTTTTTCATGTATTTACACAGTTCCAGCTAATCCTGTGTGCTACTTTCCACATATATGTCCTGTTTTTGTATCTGCTGCCTAAAAGCTAATTTCCACTCATCCATGGGGCAAGATTAACAAAGACATTACCATCTGTTCCTCGACAGGATTTGCTATCATATAACTGTTGACATGTAAAGGGCATTTTCTATTTTGATTGGACATTAATTGTGCTTTCTTTGGATTAAGTATTTTAAACTGAACTATGAAAATAGCCTCAAATATATAGGTCACAGCAATTATTGTGTTATTTACATTACTAAACAAGTAAGTCACAGATGGCCTCCAGGGCCCTGGCCAGAAGAACCTATCTCCTGCAGATTTATTTGGTGCTTGGAGATACTACCAACTAACTTCTCAAACCTGTTTGAATGCCATTGTGCCTCTCATTGGTTGCCAGCAAAAATATTCCAGTCCTGTTTGTTTCAACACCAAGATTTCTTCAGGCTTTCCTGATACATGGCTCTATAAAATGGTCATGTTGAGCCTTGTCAGAGACCATGCCCCTGGAGGTAAATGAAATAGCACCAGGGACCATTAACTGGACATGGGGCCACAGTCTGGCCACATCTACACTTCTGAGCATTTGGCACAAGTCTCCTTTTTGACCTGGGTGCTACCACTGCAGCCATTAGGCATAACTGTTCTATGCATAAGGGTTTTTTCATGTATAAATACCTGAAAAATGCAGACCCTGTTGCAGCCCTCCGCTGTGACTGCTCCACTTCACAAAACATAGGCTGTATTCAGTGAGCATGTGATGGCTGGGAGTGAAAAGCCTGCTAGGACAGCTTTGGAAGTCCATGTGAGGTGTCAAACACCAGATCTGGTGCAGTCCTGTCCATCCTGCCTACTGAGCATGGGCTGTGGTGCCATCCTGCACTGTCAGCTGTGCCCAGACTTGTTCATGAGGGTGTAGCCTCGAGGAGATTCGAGTAGCCTTGAAATCCCAGGCTCTGGTTGTCATGAGGGACTCTAATTATCCAGACATTTGTTGGGAAAGTTGCACATCCAGACACACTTAGTCCAGTAGGTTCCTCCAGAGTACTGATGAGAACTTCCTAAAGCAGGTGCTGGAGGAGCCATAAAGGAGAGGAGTGATGCTAGACCTTGTACTGACCAACACAGAGGGACTGGTTGAGGGTGTGAAGGTAGGAGGCACCCTTGGCTGTAGTGACCATGAGATGGTGGAGTTTAGAATTGCAATCTAAATATTTATATGAATATTTTATGTGTATATTTTTAAATTCTTAAGGTCTTGGCTATATAGATGTTTGATATATTTGATTCTGAGTGAATAGTTCTGCTCAAAATCTAAACTGTAAAAGAAATATTTAATTCCTTTATCTTGAGAGTAGGCTACTCTTATGGCATCACTTTTTCCTCCATCACTTTTATCAGATTTATTTCTGTGAGTTCATCAAGGAGGAGCCAAACAGACCAGAAATGCCTTTCTGTGGTGTTCAGAGCACCAGAGAACAGAAGAAACAAAGAGCCAGAGAGCAAAGGCATTTGTATAATCTGGCAAATATTAAAGATTACTGTTTTTCATATTTACAGGTAATCTACTGAAAATAACACATCATTAGGTGTGTCCTATTGGTACATATGTACACACACATACATATTATCCCACTTTACTGCTAACCTTATAAATTATACAAACTGAAATTGGGAACAATTTGTCATCTCCTGAAAATACATTCTCCAGACTGAATGAGAATGAATCTCTGAAGAAATCTTTGAACACTGCAAAGATACAAAATCTTTGTCTCCTACATCATACATAGAAATTTAGCTTAGGAAATAAGTACATCAATTGAAGAACTGATGATTTTAAGGGGTTAAGGAGATTTCCCCCCTTGTGTGAGGATACAAGTGATGAAAAGACATTTAAAAATCAGTTATGGAGATGAAAGGAATGACACCTAATGTCACAGCTGAGTACACAGTGGCTGCACAAGTGATGGTCTGAGATGATGAGCTATTAGACAAAACATGCTGCCCTCAACACACCTGCTGCACTTGTTTTATTGACTTACATTGTGTAACTATACTATTGATTCTTTTAGTGTAGACACTGGTTTGATTAACCTCTATTTTCTTTGTTTATTGCATTAAAACACCCAGATCAACCCAGACATTTCTATGATTCTGTGATTCAGTTACAGGGCTGTAATCCACAAAGTTAATTGTTAATTCATTAAGAATAGCTACCAAAAAAAGAGCACATTACAAATATCAAGACAGAAAAAACCCTAACAAATAGCTATCTTATACTGAACTATTATTATTACTACTGAAATATTGGTGTATTTGAGCAACACAAATGTGTCACAGAATCCTGTTTGAGCAAGATACATGAGAGACTTTAAGCCCACCCTCTGTGGCTCATACCAGCTGACAGAGTTGTTCATGCACTCCCTTCCCAAGGGAAATCACTATGAAAATTCAAGCTAATCAGCAATTTTATGGTCTTACTCCAGAAATTAAAGGTAACTGAGACCCTACCCTCTATAAAACATATACCAACCACAAATAAAATGATGGCTTATACTTTTCCCATGAGGGCAAATACCAGTTTTCTCAACTATTAAAATAAATTTAAGAAAATAAACCCATGGGAGTTACAACAGTCACTGATAAACAGAATCAAACCCAACTGCCCTGATGGCAATTAGTCACCATCACCAATGGTGCCGTGGACCAGGCACTGGAGAAGCCCCAGACTGGACTCAGAAACAGCCAGGAGCTGGATTCTGGAACACATGGATCGGGATAAAAGGCAGAATGGACAGAGCTCCTCTTGGATGCTGGCCATTAAAGAAGAAATATGATCCCTCAACTGTATATCAAATGTGATGTATATGGACAAAATACCATTGGTCAGTTTAAGGTCACCTGTCCTGGCTGCTCCTCCCTGCAGGTGCTGCCCTTTACTTTCTGTAAACATGGTACACAAGATTTATCAGTAACCTTGTTTTGCCAGACCCTGGTAGTAACTCATGGGTTACCACCACTCAAAACACACATTGCAAAAACATGCTGCTCCATTCAGAAGGTGCAGTTACTTAGAAGAGACTTGGCTGAAAAGTAAAATCACTGAACAGAAATAGTTCTGTTCTAACTCAAACCAGAACACGTCTATGATTTTACTGCTCTCAGTAGGAATTCAAAGGTCCTTCTGCAACCTGACAATTCGTTTTACTAACCTGAATAGCTCAGTATGAGCAACAGATTTTACTAGTCTGCTATTTGCCTCCTCTTCCAGGCTATTGATGCTGAACCATACTGACCTTCACACATAACTGTACAACCCAGCCACTGAAAAAGATGGGATTTGACTCCTACCTTTTCTTTCCTATCTTCCCACTGGGTATCCAACCATCTGAAGGTTGTGACCTTTATCTCATGACTTTTGAGTCTTCTAAGAACCTCAGACAAAAGGTCTTCCCCAAATGCTTTCTGGAAATCCAAGTTCATCTTGGATGGCTTGCTTTGGCCAGGAGTGGTCTCTTGACTCCTCCAAAGACTCCCACAGATTTCCAAGGCACAAAGTCTCTTCATATAAAAGGATGCTGATGGTTCTCTGGTGTGTCATTTTAATATTTTTTTTTCCTGTTCCACTGGCTCTTGTCTTTATTATTCTTCCCAATTATTTGATCAACATGCACATCGACGTTAGGGGCTCCTCTTGATGCTGTTCAGGTTTTGGCTCCAGGCAGCCCTCCCTGGTCCTCCACCATCTGTAGCACATGGTTACATGGCATGCTCAGCTCTCCAACTGCTTCATGCCTGAATCCCACTGTAAATCCTGGATAAACACCATCTGATCTTGCCAATTTCCTACTGTTCAATTTCTTTTCTTTTTACCTTCTACCACAACAGCAGTTGGAAAGAGTTCCTCCAACACTTTTCTCCAAAAAGCAGCATTTCAGCATGAAAACATCTCTGTAGTGATCTTTGACAGATACGGGGCTTAGTATTTTCTATATAGACTTATCCCCCCTGAGCTCCTTTCACACCTTATTTACCAGACATATTTTTGTGATTATTTTTGTTGTTGATGACAGTTGGAGGGGTGATCTTAAGAGGCTTTTTCCAAATGTGACAATTCTGTGATACAGACTTTATGGCAGGATCCTGGTGCGTTAAAGGAGGAATTACTGCTGGTTTTCATGTCTTTTGTAAGTTAATCCTGAAAAATCTATTTTTTGGAGAGCCTCCTTTATCGTGGTGTTATACTCTGGGCACCCGGGTCCACTTTCCTCATGTAGATGGAACTTGTGTTTTTGCTGCCACGTTCTCTGCCTTGTTCTAAGCATCCTAGATTAGTTTAGTCGTTCGAAACTACCTTTTTTGGTTTTGGTTTTGGTTTTGGTTTGGTTTTTTTTGCCAGAAACCCCAAAGGGACACTGCGGTTCGGGCAAGTGCGAATGACAGAAGTTGAAGGAAACCCCCCACCCAAGACACACGTCCCGGGGGCAACTCAGCTCTGGCCCCCGCTCTTCCTTATGGGACGACGGAGACGGTTTCTGGCTCGGAGCCTCGCCTGGGGCTGGGCTGCTGGCCGGTCACCGGCTCCAGCGGGAAGAGAAAGCTCCCTGCACCCCAGCAAGGCTCCCCGGGCAGCCGCCCTCACGGAGCCGACCGGGACGGGGCGGTGGAGGAGCGGGTGGGGAGGGGCTGCCCTCAGCCCAACCCGCGTGGCCCAGGCGGAAGGAGCGGCCCCGCCGCCCACGCCCCCTCCCGGCACCGCCACCGCCCCCTCCCGGCACCGCCACCGCCCCTCCCGCCACCAGCCGCCGCCGCCCCGCGCGGCCTCGCCGGCTGCTTCCGCCCGGTCTCGGCAGACGCCGCTGGCTCCGGCCGCTCCCTCGCCGCTATGCTGGGTGTCGGGGAGCCTGCGAAGGGGGAAGGTACGTGGCTCAGCGCTCCCCGCCGCCTCGGGGTGTCGCAGGGACGGTGCGGGAGGCGGGGGGGGGAGGCTGCGCGGAGGGCAGGCGGGGGGCCGGGGTGGCGGGGCCGGGCGGGCCCCTCGCAGGCTGCCGGGAGCGCCTCCTCTCCCTCCCTGCCCGGCGGGCGGTGCCGGTGTCCGGGAGCCCTGCTGCGAGCGGCCGGGAGCCTCGGGCCTCGGCCAGCCGGTGGGCAGACACTGCTGCTGCGGCGGCCGGTGCCCGGCGGCGGGGCTGACGCGGTGCCTCGCCTGGCAGGGCAGGGTCCCCGAGCTCTTGTGTAACGTCCGTGCTGTAGCCGGGCTCACACAGCGCTGTTCCTGCTAAATGATGTTGGTGATGTCCAGACGGAAGGTTGAGGATGGAGTAATACATCCCATCCAGCCCGCACTGCTCCCTCCGTGCTGCCGTGACTCGTTTTGCCTCGGATTGGGTGGAGACTTAAAGAAACAAGTCCTAAGAGGTGTCTTCTTTATCCCCAAAATAACCGTGTTGATGCTACTCGTAGTGGTATTTTTCTGTATGTCAGTACTTGCTCCTGGGAAGCATCTCTTGGAGCTGACTGATGCTTGTTATCTAAGCACCAAGTTATAAACCAGGTTGGAAGAAAAATGCTGTGGCCTGAAGGGTCTATTAATGAGGAATATAAGTTAAAAGCAAAGTGAAGTGGCTTTGAATAAGGGAATTAATTGGTTTGGAAAACAGAGTGTCTAGCAGGCGTACACACCCTCCTTCAGGAACCCTCTGTCGGGTTTGTTCTTGGTCCTGGCTCCAGAGCATCATCACTGTTAGTAGATCCAGGCTTGAAGGTAGCTGATAAAGAAGAGAAGAACAGCCTGTGCCAGACAGGAGGTGAGCAGCACATTCAGGAAGTAATGCAAATATTGGTGTGTAAATGTGTGGCTAAATAAATTAAGGCCATGATGGAGCACTGTTGACACATGACAATTGTGGAGGGCTTTCTTACTGCTAACTTCTTGTTCTATTTGCAAAAATGGTGAAACATTATTTTTTCTTTTTCTTATATATAGTATTTAAAAACCTTATCAAAAGACTTGAATGGCTTGAATAATACAGACTATTATTTTTTAAGATGCATTGTACTCTTGGCCCTCTGGGACTTTTAGGATACCCAGTGAAGGCCTCAGAGTCTTATCTGCATGAACCTGTTGCAGAATCTGGGTATGAGTTTGTATTCTGTGTATCTTAGAGACTGGAAGCCTTCAATTATTAATCAGGATTATTGCAGTAACCTATTTTCTTGTGGCACTTGCTTATCATGTCAGTGAGGGAGGTGGTCACATGTTTACAGAACTGGGTAAGCGACAGCACTAACTGTTAATATTTTCCCTCGTGGATTTCCAACAAGGATTGTGTAAAAGCAGTGAGGTGGGTGATTTTTGGAGGATCTTTGACAGTACCCTAAGCAGAAAGAGGCAAGCATCTATACAGTCCCACTCTCTAAGCATCCATTCAGCCTGCAACAGAGCACAGCCCAGGAACTTCTGGAATAAAGGTACCAAAGGCTCAGAGTTCCACAGTGGAGTTCTCTGTCAGCTCATCCTTGCCTTTCACCTCAGTGGAGTGCTGGTGTTTGCAACATCCAGCATCCAGTACCCCACTACCTGAGGAGGCCCTTCTGTTGGTTTTGAACAGAGTAAAAAGAGACTCTAATGGGCTATTATCTATTTATCTGCTTCATGTGATTCACAAGGGCAATTATAATAAATTGTGCATGGGTAATAGTAAAAACAAAATGTCCTATATGACTCGAATAAAGGAACTCAACAGAAAATTTGACAAGATTTATTCTGAAGCTTCCTAATAGCCCTGATGTTACTGTTTTTTATAGCTTTGATTTCCTTTAAATTACATTTATCTGTGATTGTGATTCATTATGTGGGCATCTTGTCTGGAAAAAGGGATGATCCCCATTTAAAATAATGTCTGGGTTATATTTGCCCAGCATTTGGAGCAGAATTTCGGTGTTTAAGCTTTAGTGGTTGTGTACATGCATTTGTAAAGACAACATGTATGCAGGATATGAAGTAGGTTTTGTGTATTTAAATGGGGCATGCTCTTAAGAGCATGGGGTTTTTTGCTCTTGACAAATCACTGTGTAATACTGTGAATTTTCATTAAGTGCTTGACAGGTTTTTTTCCAGCTTACACTTGGAATGATAATACTTAGATGTCCACTAAGGTTTGTGAACAGGTTGCATTGGGGGAAGTCATTCTGATAAAAGAATATTTGTAATAGAAAATAGAAAAAGTCTCCTCTGAAGACATTCAAAACCTGCCTGGACTTGTTCCTGTGCAACCTGCTTTAGGTGAACCTGCTTCAGTAGGGAGGCTGGATGAGATGATCTCCAGAGATCTCCTCCAACCCCTACCATTCTGTGTAGTATGAAAGATGTGGACTTAAGAAGAGTCTTAAGCCTGAAACAAATGCAAGTTTTCACACCAAAATACTAACCTGAGCACATAGTCTGCTGGAGAAGTGCATGAGAGAATGTTTACCTAGGTAGGATTGCACAGATAATGCAGCTGTGCCTGGTGTGGCAAGGGCCTTGTTATCATATGTTAGGTAATCCTGATGTGGCAAAGCAATGTCTGAGCAGAGATGCTACAACTGCAAGTATGGCAGCAAATGTTTTCCTCAGGCTTCCTTTCTCTGCTGCCTGTAACCATCATGTTCTTTTGGTTCTTCTTCCATCTCATCTCCTGCTTCTGTTCAGATCCCGTTCCTGTTGTTTATTGTTTAGATGGATTCTTTACTCAAATTCCTTGTTTCTGTATATAAATTAAAAAAAAACCCAAAGCAAAAACCTTTACTGCTACAAACTGGAAATAAAATCTTCACCCTCCAATTTACCTATCAACAGAAATTTTAACACTATTATGAAAAAGAGCAATAAATCAGAAATGAAATTAGTATCAGATGATAACTGGATTATTATTTGCATAAGGGGCAAACAGTCATTGTTTATGTGTCTATTTGTACATAGCTACTTGTCATCAGTGTTTGGCAGGATTATTTTGATGGGAGGGGCTGGATTCCTATGCAAAATAGTTCTATTTGAAGGGTTGCTCTTGTCTTGAGGAGCAAGGCAGCAGTGTTTGCAGCATGGTGAATAGGCTTCAATGCTCTTGCTCCTAGAAGATGTACATCAGAGCACTGGAGCATACAGGCTTCAGCAGTGCTTCTGGGAGAAACTTTTTGGCTGCTGCACCAATATTTCCAGCCTGACTGTTCAGCTCCCAGCCCCATCTGATCAGCAGAATGATGATCATTACCATTGCTGCTTACTGCAAAGGACATGGACTCCAGGTTTCATGTTAATAGTGCAGACAATGATATTACTGTAGTGGCTCAGAAAGGGACCTAATGCTATCTGGTATTTGTGGTCTCTTGTTTATGTCTCCTTTTCCTTCATTCTCCAGTTTGATTGCCCTTGTCTTTTGCACAGAGCTGCAGAGGGCCTGTTTGTTTTCCTGTCTGCTTGCAGTGCTTTCCTAGTCTGTTCTGCTTAGTAAATGAGTATCCAAATCTGCAGCTAATGCAGTAAACATAAGGAGGTCATAAGCAGCAAACACAAGTTGAGAGATCACTGGAGAATGTTGCTGTGACTAGGGAGTGAGTCCTCTGTAAGTAGGCAGTATTTTGACTGATTTTTTTTAATGTCTTTTTAATTTTTTTTGTTAGCAAGAAAACCATCAGTAGCTAAAAAGCTAAATTGGAGATAAACAATTTATGTAAGAGCACATGCAAGTAGAAATAATAAAGCAAGAAGAAAAGTGTTTTGAATTCAGAGCATATGTTAGGCTAAGGGAGATCAAATAGTGTGGAAATGCAGAAGAAACACACATAAATAAGGTACAGCTCCCCAGGGAGACTGGTGCTGAACAGCACAGTGAAGGATGGGGAAAGCCAAATCAAGGACAGCCTGATATTAATTCCATTGGTGGTTGGTGGTTGGGTTTTTTTGCTTTGATATTTGCTGCTTGCTAGCATTTGTTATGCTCTTTGAGCTTCACCGTCCTGTGCAAGAACAAAGCAAGGCCAGTGCTCTCCACTGAGTGGTGACTGATGTTGATAGTGGAAAAGGAGCTATTTAACATCAGATGAAGCCATTGATTTTTATGTCTTTTGCCTGCCATTTCTGCTGCTGAAAGAGGGAAGTTTCTTCAAATGCTTAACTTTGGGTGCTGTGGTTTAAATGCATTATTTACCATTCAGTTACATTTGTTCACTTCTGTGGTTCATTGAATGTTGTCTGGGTTACCTGTATGACTTCAGAGTCTCCCCAGCAGAAAAGCTCTTGGAGTTCTTTTGATGTAGGAGAATAAATTAGTATAGGAGATACTATAAGAGATACTAAAAGAGATGGTTCTCAGATGGTTCTTTGCACCTCTTCAAAAGAAAACAAGCAAAAGTGCTTGTGTTCTCTAGAGATAGTAGGAATCAAATGAGAATTAAGAAGCATCTTTAGTGAGCAAGCATTTTTTTCCAAACTGTTAGACCACAAGGAAACTTCTTGGCATGTACATGTTTTCTCTTACATGGTTTCTCTTTCTCAGCGCCATTATCAGTAATACATGCTGAAGTTTGAAGGCCATTCATGTTTCTTGTCTCTGTATCCAAGCACAAGCATAATGTGTTCTTGTCCATCACTATCATTCCCACCACTAACCTGAGCAAGACTTTTGCCCTAGTCCATGGTGAGTGTTGCATTTCACTTTTGCCCAGTAGCTGCCAGCATGCAGTGTAATCCACCTTCAGCCAGTTCAGTGTAATCCACCTTCAGCCAGTTAAACAAAGAGCAAACCTTGCAGGCTTCCTTGTATTTGTGACAATTTTCTTATGCTTTCCATTCCCAATTGTGATTTATTTCCCTTTGAGATTCTAATGTAGAATTTTGCTTTTTGCTTCATTTTCCTGCAGGCAGCTGGGAAAGTTCATTTACAAGCTTCTCTTAACATGAGTCTGCTGTTTCTGACAAATCTGCTGGTCAGAAGATACTTGACATGGTTTTTATCATAAAAACATTGTACTCAAGCAGCAGCTTTTTATCTCTCTCATAGATACTCTGTCTTTTCTTGACTGAGGTTTTGCTAACATTGCAGTCTAAGATCATATACTTAAAGTATATTTATTATACCCACCTGTTATTCATGCCCTACACCTTCTTATTCCTCTGAGATTTCTGTTTTAAACTTCCCATGATTTTCCTCTGGGTCCAATCCTTTAATGCAGCATTTTAGAGGAAAAGCTGTCTTTGAAAGTGAATTCTTTTGTCCAGTTAATCACCACGCTATATGCAAATGAACACCTTTTACTTCATTTGGGACTAAAAAGTTTCCCCAAATCCCATTTCTGTTCTGGAAAATACTTCGTATTACCCCAAATTAAACCATCCTATTTGTTTTCATGCAAGTGAAACAATTGTTGCTTCCTTGACAACTTAAGCACTGGATTTTTTCCATGTTTCAGCTAGCTCATCGTTATTAGTTTTATCATCAGGCTTGGATATTAACTGGGGAACAGTAAAGTTGCTAAAAGTGTAGCTATCACTTTCTTGTAGTCTGGGGAATCCCCACCTTAATTATACTTAAGAAGTTACATAAGAAAAAACAAAGAATTTTATAATGATTTATAATGTCTGGTGCTGAGAGGGACTGCTTGTCCAGGACAAAATTGAGACCTAGAAGTTATTTTCCCTACTTAATTTCTACCAGGACAGTACCTGCATTCTTGTCCAAGGTTATTAGCAGTAATTAAATCCAAACTTTTTCATGGTACTGTAGGTCCAGTTCTTAAAACTAGGTTTCCTCCTGGCTATGCACAGTCCCCTGTATGCTGTCTGTGTGCAAGGCTCAGAAGTGAAATGCACTTGAGCTTTTTATCATTACAGCTGTACCCCATTTTCACACATCACAGATATTTTTACACAGTCATTGGTGAAATTCTCCTGGATGTTTTACTGCTTGAGAGTAAGTAGGGGCATGGGGGGAGTGACAAAGGAGCAACTGCTTTAGGTATGGGTGTTTGGGGTTTATTTGGTTATTTTTTTCATATAACTGCATTGCTTTGTGTCCATAGTGTTAACTTCTTCTCAGTTTTGCAAGTAACACCAAACAGTTTTTATTTACTAATTCAGAATTAGTGTGAAAGGAGCTACCAGTTCACTGTCATCAGTGACTTTGACAGAGAACTGTACTGTAAAGTACAAGACAGAAATGTTTCAGTTATGTGTTGCTGGCTGCTGCTTTTCTTACACAGAATTGGTCAGGATTTGTGACTGATATCACAAGAACTTGCAGAGTCTGGCCTCTATTTGCTGGTTTTCTGTAGAAAATCTGTGATCTGCTGTTTGTCTGTGGTTTGTCCAGAGGAATCCTCAGTGAGATCTGGGCATCCTGTGCTCCTGCCTCTTCCCTTCTTCAGCTTTACAGCTTTGCTACCTGGTCATTCAGTCTGACCTGGTAGAAAGTAGCAGTCTGACCCTTCTAGTTCTAGTTCTCAGCTATGGATGTGTTAGTTCCAGTCTGCAAGCCAAGGAACTTGCAACAGTTCTGGCTGATTCTCTTCTGGAGGTAATGTTACAGCTTTAGCATAGGAGGCAGCTGAAGGATTTGCTGTTTTCCGTTGTTTCTTGCATTGCATTACTGCATTCAGTCACAAGCTTACCACTTTCTTTTTCATTTAAGCTGGTACAGCTAATTAATGCACTGGTCCTGGGAGCATATCCACTGCCTTGTCTTTGACTCTTCAGTGCATTTCTGTTACTAAAGGCCACAAGGTTACAAATAAAAACTCCAGCAATAAATAAATGAAAAACCCTTGGCTGTTGTGTGGAGTTGGCACTAGGAAACTGTTTGGGGTTGTCTCAGGTGGGCAGCATTTTGGAAAACCTTTATTTCTCTGGTGTGCAGCTTTGCTTTCTGGTAGTGGAGCACTGTGCATTTTAGAAGTTAGAAGTGAAGGTAAGTTACAGTCTGGACTACAAGAGTCTGTGAATGTGAAAAGCCTGTCACTGTTCCAAATATGTTGCTGAGTTTTCTATTATAGTGGCTTAATTGATGACCTTATGTTGCAAATGCTGCTTGGGAATGAAGGGTTGTCAGTGGGATTTCCATTTGGAATTGTGCAGTGAAATCAATTTGAAATGAAACTGTTCAACTGATTTCATTAGTTCATGACTGAAATTTTGTCTAGAACTTGGTTTATGGGTAGGGGCTTCTTACTTTTGCATCTTAGATTGTAAACACCTCAGAAAAGTGGTGTGACAATATTAACATTTACTTTGGTTGTTGATCTAACTGGGTTTCTGTCAGAGCTGCTCTTGACTGCTTTTTGCAGCTTTGAATAATGAAGAAACAAACCCAGGAATAATGCATTTAAAAATATACCACCTTAGGGTTTGACAAAATTCACCTCAGTTCTTTCTGTTCCTGTCTTGATGGCAATTTAATTATTTTGGAAACATTTTTTTTCTTTCCATTAAAAGAGGTCATACATTGGATATAGGGTGCATAGTCATTTCTGCAGTAATTTAACCAATTTTTTAAAGTCTTTTTAAGCCAGATCTGTTTCTCAGAAGCTGGAAATGTGGTTCTTATATGATTGGAAAGAGTCTGTAGAGCTGAAATAGCCCTTGAAGTGAAAGTTGATAGAAAAGCAAGAGCTCTGTGGCCTTCTCAAGCAGTGGTCTCTGTTCCAGGTGAAGTGGGAGTGTGATCTCAGCACATCCAACAAGGGCAGGCTGCTGACTCTCTTTGGTAACTGCACCTGTAGTTGCAGGTGGTTAATGATTATTTTGGCAGATGCTTGTGTATGTCATAGCCTATCTTGATGACATTTTCATTCATAAGTAGCCTCTTATGAAGAATTTAATTTTACTGAAGGAAAAATACAGGAGTTTGGTCAAATCAGCCTGTTCCAAAGTGATAGCCTAATAATTATTTCATATATGCTGAATACATGAACTGGTGAACATGCCTTGTTTATTTGGCAGCATACTGTTCTGTTTTCCATCACTGCATTCAGGAAAATGATTTAATAGAAGTTATAAAAGTGAGCCTGAATGGATCAATTCTTGATTAGATTTGACTGGCAAAGACTGGCAAAAAGACTCCTTTTAATCCCTGGAAAATTTCTAAAGAAGTAAGTTATGCTGCACTTAAAATGAGGAGCCCACCTAGTCCTGGAAGATAACCCAGTAATTAGCATGTTCCTTTTGGCCTCTGGTATTATCTTTTTGGTTTTATTCTCATTATTTTTTGGTTTTGGTTGTTTGTTTTTTTTGGTGGTTTTGAAATGGTGCTGTGCTTCCACAGCTCAGACACACAGAACCTGTGTCAATAGTTTTGTTTGTTTAGTGTTCTTTCTTTTGTTTGCCTTGAAATAGGTTTCAGCTGAATCTCTTCAGTGGACAGTGTAAGAAATGTTTAAATGCCTTTAAGGTAGAATATTTTACTGTCACCATATATTTCTGTGAGGAAAAGATGAAAGACACTTCCTCTCATAATAGTAACATCTCTGACCTATTCAAACATAAAATTCTGAATTGGGCTTCTGTTTACTGGAGCTGACAGCTGTTTGGGGAGGGTAGTTGGGTGCTTCTTTGCAATTATTTTATGGGAAGGTGTAATAGCAAAGAGCCAGCTGTTTAAATTGTTGCTGATTTATTTTAACAGTACCTTGTTCTTTCTTAACAGCAAACATGAGGGCCATGCCAGAAGAGCCAGTCCCATTGCATGAAGAATTTATCTACTGCTGTGGAGCTGCTACCCATGTCTTAAAGTGTGGGCCCTGGAAAGACCTCTCAAAAGATGAAAGTAAAAATCTACCCAGGCTCTTATTCATGATCATTCCTGGTAAGGGTCTTTTTTTGTTTAATTCCAGAAGTGTCATAACTGGAAAGGCTATGTTTCATTTCAAAAATCTCACTAGATGAGTGGTTGAATTTGACCCATGCATAGAGATAAAAAAAAATCAATAGTATTGTAATGGTGAAATGTCTTTGTTATATTTGCCTGTAGTTGTAATGGTGCTGTGAGGTAAACTGGGAAATTAGGATGTCACATTCATATGCTCTGTGCTGGTGGTTTGCTGACAGGGTTGCAGGATGGGTTGTTATTTATTTTTTTGTTCGGTTTTTTTTTCCCCATTGCCCTCCTTCCATTTATTTCTTGCATATTGAAGTGGTGCTGCAATGTCTGCTGTGTGCCAACTGAAAGGCAAAGTTGAAATATTTGAGGGAAAATTCTGGATCCAGTGTTTTGTTGGGGTTTTTTTAAGTTGTCAGTAATTTTTATATATATATATAGAGAGAGAGAGAGAGAGTTAATGGCTTTTCACTTAGCTTTTTTTATTTTATGCTAAGCCTCTTGATGTCAGTTAGCATCAGATAGTCCTGAGTTATATTTAACTCTGGCCATCTTAAAATGAAAGCTCTGAAGTTTCTTTTTGCATCTGTTAAAATTAATGGAGAAGTCCTAAATTCATTGAAGTGTGCCACTGAACTGTGGGAGTTGTGCTGTTAGCAGAAGTAGAGCTTGAGTCTGCTTCTCACTGCCTTACAGACTGGAGATTAGGAATTCTTTCTGCAGTATTGGAAACTGTTCTTACTTCCCCAAGAATTAGTGGTGCATATAGTGACTCTTCTGGTGATCCACGTCCTTGGAATACTTCTGTTAGAGTACTCTCTGTTTCTGTTCTTGGTCCAGTGTGTGCTTTGGTCCTTAGTGGTGAAAGAAGAGATTCCATTTTTCTTTTTTTTTTCTTTTTTTTTCTTTTTCTTTTTTTTTTCTTTTTTTTTTTTCTTTTTTTTTCA